>CAUYQG010102102.1:0-19858 GCA_963574415.1 Tarsius wallacei
GGGCTCGGTGGCTCAACCTGTAATCCCGCGCCTTTGGGAGGCTGAGGTGAGTGGATTGCCTGAGCCCACGGGTTCGAGACGCGCCTGGGCAAGCGAGACCTCATCTCTACAATAAATCAAAAAATTAGCCGGGCGTGGTAGCGTACGCCTATAGTTCCAGCCACTTGGAAGGCTGAGGCGGAAGGATCGCCGGAGCCCAGCAGGTCGAGGCTGCGGTGGCCGGGAGCGGCCACTGCACTCCAGTCTGGGCGACAAAGTGAGACTCCAACTCAAAAAAAAATTAAAAAATTAAAAAATTAAAAAATAAAAATAAAATCACAAAAAAGGCAATCATACAAATGAACAGGTTTCAAAACGGCATCATACTTAAAGCAACCCTGAGGCTAAAAGAAAATGAAGCAATGCCTTCAATATCCTAAATTACTACTATGTAATTCCACATCGGCCTATCATACTATATGGGTAGAACAACTCTGTTTTCATACATATAGTCTCAAAATGTATGTCTCATCAGCAGGAAGATACTGTAATGCCCAGCAACAAAAAAACAAAAGCATAATCCATTTAAAAAAGATCAGGACATGAATTCTACAGCAAAAAGGAATTCCCAGAATTATGAAAGTCCCAAAATGACTGCTATGGAGGGCTACGAGAATGAAAGAGATCTATCTGAATGATTATTTAATGTGTCTACCTGTATTGAAAGAAGCTTCACAGTTCTACAGACACACTTTGGGATAAATTAGTGATAACGACTTAGAAAGTCAACAAACCAAAAAAAGATAATAATTAGTTCTGGGAAAAACAAAATTATATGAAAAAGAAGATGTTATAATACAAAACATACAAGGTTCATTTATGAATATTATTTGCATTATCTTAGTAATAAAACTTTTGATTTAAACAAAATAATTACAATGATTTTGGACAAAAGAGAAGAAGTTTTGGAAAATAGCTAAGTCCTAGTAGGGTATTAACCATAAATACTCAAAATGCAGAAAATATAGAAGTATAAGCATATTATTTACAAATAACAACTTTAAAAATCAATGAAAAAAAAGTTCAAAGTGACCACTCCTAAGGAACAGGAATGAGAAGTAGAGAAGGATAAAGGAAGAGATTTCTGGTCATTGATTTGTTGAACTCTGGTAGGGCCACATGGCTCTTTGAGCTATGGCCACCATGTTTCCTAAGCCTTGTCCTCCTCCCCTACCCTGGGGAGGTGAATATCTTCTCTCTCTCTTTCTCTAATTTACTTTCTAAATAAACTACATTTAAAAAAAAAGAAAAAAGGAGAAAAGATTTATATTTTTGTTATATAAGATTTATGTCATTATTTGACTTCTTATGTATATATATCTTTAAAACAATTATTTTACAAAGTTCACCAGTTGGAGAGAAGGTAAAGATTTAATTATTGCAAATATTTTAAGATTATACACACAAAAAAAGAAAAAAACTGTGGTTATTTTAGTTTGTGGGACTACAGATGGTTTAAAAACTTGCTTTTTGTAGTGTCTTCAAATTTTCTTTAATGACTGAATACTACTTTTTGTAACAGGAAAACAAATATTTTTAAAAGGATAAAATGCTATACTTCAGAGGAAAAGTCTTCAAAAGAGATTCTCAGATATGTCTTCAAATATTATAAGCAGCTAAAATTCATAGGCCTAATCATCCCAAGTACGTGTTTCTAATCACTGCAAGTTACGTGTAAGAAACATTCTTTTTGTTGTTTTACCTTCTACTTAAAAATATAAGAGATAAAAGCACAATTAAAATCATATGTAAGATCCTTTGTGGTGAATAACAGGCTTGCAGTAAGCATGTGTATGTTCTGAATAAATAAATGTGATTTTGGGAAAATTCATTGTAGTTTCTGTCTGATACGTTTTAGCTTTTAAAAAGGAAGTTGCAGTCTATCATAATTCAAATCATTTACCTAAATATTTAAAGATGTTTGAAAAAAATAACTCAAGTATGTTTTCAAATTTAGTAACAGCTGGTAATAAAGACAGCTACCTAAAAAGAAATAAAACTTTCTATCTATGATACTATATTTCAAGTAAGTTTTTTAAAAATAAGAACTTTTACAAACACATTTTCATAACTTTCTTTTCAGTCTATAGATATTCCCACTGATGACAAAAAACCTCTTGTAAATTGTACTTTCACTTAAGATCAAACTTACAGAGTAGTTGGAGGGTAAAGTATTAAGATTTAATACAAGTGTGATCACCTCTTAAAGTCAGAACGTACTTAATAAAACATATATGGCTTCTATATAAATACAATTTATACTAATCAATATTTTTTCTTCCTATCAAAGGCCAGTGGTCTATAAAAAAAAGAAAAGAAAATTCAATGGAATAGAGGGGATATGTAAATTTTACTTACTTCTTTTAAAAAATTATCATTCTATTTAAAAAACTGAACGCACACATAGCAAGCCCTCTTCATTCATCTTTTAAAAAATACATTCTAATACATGTGATTTTCTTCTATACTTTAAAAATTTTTTTTGGCAATTGTGAAAATTTTGACTCCAGGAAACGCCAGTGGCTGAAGAAAAGTAAACTCAGTTTGAGAAATGCATCCATCTCTCTGTCAGGGGGAACAGGGCTGTGTAAGAGGAGTAGACATGACTGCTCTGGCAGATCTATCATTGGCATGTGTTTTATTTTGCATCTTGTTAACATCTTTTAACAAATGCCATTAAACTTTCACGTTTCCAAGATCTCATTGCTGTTGCTCTTCTATACTAGAGTTTCTCCAAGTGTGCCCTTCACCCCACATGCACTATACCACCTCAAGGAGTGGGCCCCAAAGCCTGCATGGTTAACAGGCTCTCAGAGTCTGAGAATCTCTGTTCAGCTCAACAGGTCTTAAATTCCAGAATGCAAGTTCCCACACTGGAGACTTTTAGAAACTTATAAATTATCTTGTGACTTGGTACTTCACCCTTAAATTAAGGTCAGCTGAAGAGAAACAGGGAGAAGTGGTAGAAGCAAGTCATTTTTTTTTTTTTTTTTTTTTTTTGGTAATACACAACCACTTAGCACTTGACAGAAAAAACTCCTTATTTTCGCAGGACAATATTCCCTAAAATAAGCAGAGCTTCTTACTCTAGGAGTCTTAAAAAATAGGAGTGTAGCAACCAAGTAATAAAAATCATGCTGGATATCAAAAACAGTAAACAGAAATTTTTAAAGGCATCAGACTTAAAATAGGTATGCAAATATAAAACTGCAAAGTTACAAAACAGTACTTGGCAAAGCATGATTTACTTAAACCATGAAAATAATTCATGCTTGATCTTCCTTTGAAAAGCAAAATGTTTGCCAAGAATCAAGACATTCTTCAGAAAATAGGACGTCAATGAAGAGAAACTACTGCAGAGTAAATAAAGCAGATTGGTCACAGTGCCGCTCATACTAAGGAAGCATGTAACAGTGTGTCAGCTTTTGCCATCCAGAGCAAAACACAGTGTTAACTGTTAACTGAGTCATCACATGCTGGCCAACATCAGGCAACCCTAAACAAGCAATGCCAGGATTAGCTTGCTTTCAGTTCCTTAAATATGACAATCTTTTCCATGCTTTTTGCCCATGCCACTGTGTTGGTTTAGTTGACACGTTCCCCACAATATTTTTTCGTCATTGTGCTACTCAGGCTTCAGGTCTCAGCTTCCTTTACTCCATATCTAAATTAGGCACTTCCTCCTACTTATAATCTCTCTAAACACTTCATAATCACCCTCCATGGTATTTCTAACACACTGTAGTCACATGTATATTGTGTTTGTGTAAGATCCTCTCTTTCTCCAATAAGCTATATATTAAATCATGGCAGAGGCCACATCCATCTCACACAATGTACAGTCAGTGTCTATGACACTGGTGCAAAATCAGGTACACTTAGTGGAATACAAGGCATTCAGAGGTCCATCTTGGGTTGCCATCACTTCCTATCTGTACAACTCCAACAAGTCTAGACTCCTTCCCATAAAACCTTAGCACTAAACATTGGAGGTTCTCTATTGACCTGTCAAAACCATAGGAAAATGGAAATATGCTGTAGTGAAGTATTTGGGGCATAAGAGTACAATCTCTCAGTTCTGTCAGGCTGGTAGCCTGCCATTTTGTTAGAATTCTAGAGATTTGCTTGACAACTTTTCCTCCTAATGACGCTCTCATCTTGAATAATTTTTCTTTTCCTTTAGACTTAAGAGTAGAAATGAATACAAATTTACACCTCTGTCTTTTACCTCTATGGTAGGCAGCCTGCATGATTCTTGCCTCCTAGTATTCACATCTCTTGAGTAGCTGACCCGTCCCAAATAGAATAGTGCTGCCCTATGTAGCTACCAGGATGCTGTGGAAATGATGGCATGAGAATTCCAAGGTTAGGACATAGAACACATTGGGGCATTCATTCTGAGTTTTTATCATTTACCCTGGGGGATACTAGCAACCATGTTGTGAGAAAACTTTTGCAGCCCTGCGAAGAGGTCTATGGAGCAACGAACAGTTCTTTTGCCAACAGCCAGCCATGTGAGTGAGCCATTTTGTAGTCAAATCTTCAGATGACTGTAGCCTCAGCCAATATCTTGACTACTACTACCTCATGAAAGATCCTCAGCTAAAAATAACCAAACTGTGCCCAAATTCTAACCCAGAGATAACATAATATGATAAGGGTTTATCATTTTAAACTACTAAATTTTGAGATAATTTGTTATACAGCAACAGATAACTAATACAATCTCTCACTCAAGTTCATAGTTTTCTCGAAATTTTCACTATTAAGGAATTAACTTTTAAAACTTACCCTTCAATTGCCTTTTTCACTAGATTCCAAAAGGAAGATAAAACAAATGGCTAGTTAAAACAATTTTTTAAAATATAAATAATATTAATTTTATTTTTTAGAGAAAAAAAGTTTTTAATACAAGGAATCCAAAACAAACCAGAATTTACAAAAATTTGTGCATCTATTGTTACACGTTTAAACTTCAGTCACCTACAAAGTACTCTCCGTTTCATGCAACACACCTCTTGAGATACTTTTTCCACTACTCAAAATAGGTTTTGATCTCATTAATTTGGATGTTTTTTATTGCTTCTGCCGTTTTTTGTCTCACCTCTTCCATATCAGCACAATGTTTCCCTTTGAGGACTTTTTTCATCCAGGAAACAAAGTCACTTGGGGTGAGATTGGGTAAAGTGGGAGGGTGAGGCATGGGGGTCATGCCATCTTTGGGTAAAAAACTGCTGAACATTAATTAAGCACAGTGTGGGCAGGTGTGCTTGTGAATCATGAAATGGACAAATGCATTGAAAGAATCTCCAGAAAACATTCACTGAAGCTGAACGCAGTCTCTCACAACACCGCTAGCTGGTATATGCTACACTGATTCGGATGGGCTCCTAGAACACTTACCTAGTAGAGGAAGCCTGTACTACAAGGAGCCTGCTCTTTGAAAAATAATTCCAGGTTTTTTTGAGTCCTTCCTCATAAATAGAGGACAAGATATGCTAAAAGGGATGAGTAAATGAAATAGAAAAGATGGGATAGGGGGTGAAGTGCTGTTCTAAAGTCAGAAATGGAAAGAAGGAAAAACAAATTTAGCTCTAACTCTGCTTGGTTTCCTCCACTTGCCACTGTCTGCTCTAGCAGATTCTACTGAAGTCCAGCCCAAAGAAAAAGTGTAATGATTAGAGTGTGGGGAGGAAGAAAATATACACTATGATATTCTGAAGGTAGTAGATTTTATTAGTTAGAAAAGAAAGAAAAAAAATGACAGCACTTGGGTACCAAGATAATTTGAAATAGGAATATGATGGCGATTGGTATCAGTCTTAATTTTTACAATTCTATGTAGAGATGGTCGCTCAAATGTTTTTTTCTTTTCTTTTCTCTTTTTGTATTCCCTGCCATAAAACATATGGAACATAAAATATTTCAGTCAGAAACAGAGATTTGTCACCATGATTCCCAAAGATGGCGGTGGGACACATTTTTCCTCTTTCCACAGCCAAAGATTATGTTTTCTAATAAAATATTTTGAATTCACTTAAGATTTTTTAAAAATTATTAAATTCCTCTTAGCCTTATGATGTTTCTATTTCCTTTTCAAAGTGTTCTCTCTAGGTTTCCCTTCACTATTACTATAATCAAGGCTAGAAAAAAGAAAAACTAAGATAATAGTGCTGCAATGAATATTTTCTCTACCATCTTCAAAAAGCCTTTGTAAAAAAGACTAAGAAAAGCAACAATGAAAAACTTTCAATTATTCACTGGTAACAGCTAATAATCTTGACTTTATCTTGTATTAGAGTTTCTAAGAGTTTTCTTTCTTGAGAAGTCAAGCAGATAAACAGAGGAAAGTTCTTCATCATAAACTGCTGGTTTGTAAGCAGTGGATCTAAGACAAACACCACTGAGACTGTCAGCATAACAGTGAAAAAGAACAAGAATCCATATACTGATACTCAAAAAACTAAGCTGAGTTTTGGTTAGCAGTTAAAAAACAAACAAACAAACAAAGCAACAAAACTCAACCAACCAACCACCCAATGAAAAAACCCTAAAAGTTCAAAGTATAACTTGTTAGTTCATATGGGGACTTACTACTGGCACACATCATTAACAACCACTAATAACCCTTAGCTTAAATTAATTCCTTAAAATAAAGAAACTAGAAAAACAAGAAGTTATTTTACAAAATTCATAAACAGAACAAAATGGTTAGCTATTTGGTCAATACTATCAACTTAACCCACTACCACCTTTCTTCTAGTATCAAAGTTCTAGAGTTTTTAGGATAATTTTGTAAGAGAATTCTTACTTGGCTTCATAGAAATAAAAAATGTAGAAAGTTTATAGAGTAATCCATGGTTTTAATTCAGTGAGAGGTTTTGAGTCACAACCAGTTAAACTTCTCCTGAATTTCTGACTTGCAGAAACTGTGTGAGGTAATATTTGTGTTAAGTTACTAAGTTTAGAGATAATTTGTTATGTAGCAATAGCTAAATATCTCCCATGACTCAAGCTCACAGTATGCTAGGTTTTCACCACTGACATAAATGACAATATTGTATAAAGAAATGTAAAATAATTACTAACACTTTATTTTATACATAGACTATAAGCATGTTAATAAAATTTCAGTACCATAAACAATTTATGAAGAATGCTACTTTAATATCAGTGGGCTGATTATTTTTTCTAATTTATCTCAGCATTTAAGAAAATCTGTTCTTCAGAGAAGCTACTATAAAATATTGCCTCTTTTAAGATCCTGTATGACAGTAGAAGAAAGATGAGACAAAAAGCTAATTTAGGACAATTCTATGTTGGAATCACTGCAAATTGTGAATACGAATATTCTACAAAACATTTAATATTTCTGTACTTGCAAGAATTCTAGAAAAGTGACTAGTATACACCTTTAGATCCATTTTTCATTCCCTGGTGAGCTGTAGCAAATCTCTAAATATACATTTTTCTTAAATTATAAATCAATGGAGGTAGTTTCACATTAACAAAGAAAAGAGCATAATATTTTATATAAATAAAGATTCTTATTAATACACATATAATAGAATTTTGTAGCTGATACAGGTGGTGTTCATTTTCATAACAAAAATTAGTAAGAAAAGCAGACAAAATTGGTGCATAACATAATTTTTTAAAAGTGACCTACCCTTAAGAGGATCATGCTCTGCTCTCATAATATCAATAAGAGAATTTTCCAAAGAGTGCATATTCAAACTGTCATACATTCTACTTCGATCCTGGAGGAGAAAAAAAAAAAGACATAATCTATATAGTTTTATTTTCAAAAAGTGATGATAAAAATACTATCTAAATTATCTTACATAAAATAGGATATTTGATTTATATAATATTACTAATCAATTTGTAACCCAAGAAAATTCCAATTACTAAGAATCTCATGAGTTACAGTATTTCTTGTACTGGAGAACATTATCATCATTTATCTCCAAAATCTTATATCAAAGTAATCCTACTGGCAGTGTTAATGGAATACAGTAAAATAACTTCTATTGCTATCATTCTCTATAAAGATCCCTAAAAAGAAGGCATTTTTACTTATTTACTTAACTTCTAAACTTTTCTTACATATCTAGGAAGACAGATACATACTTAGAAGATAAATATTTGGGGGGAATAATTTAATTCCATAATTGCACCATACTTTAAACATCTATCAAATATTTTGTTATTTGACCCAAGTTTGAATTTTACATAATGCATAAATATATAGTAAAAAAATCAAAAGCATGACACACTAAATCAGAACAAAGACTAATGCCTAGAATATTTATATTCAAATCTCACTCTCTAAAGTGCTCTTGTTTTTGTCTCTGCATTTCTATATCCTCCCTAGTCACCAATCCCCCCACAAAACAGGAAGGTGAGAGGGAAAGATAAAAGCACACACATCTCACAAATTCTGTTACTTCACTGAGTCTCAGAAGTCTTTTGTGTTGTCAGAAGTCTAGCTTGCTAACTGGTCGATCCCTCCTCTTACATACTATGAGGGATTTTATTCTTTAACACCCACTAATTTATACTGTATTCTGTTCAACACATACCCAATGTACATGAAAAAAACATATAAAGAAACTACCATAGCAAACTCTGGCCCATGCCTTCCAAATAGCCTGGGTGTCTTTTCCCAAAATACTCTCCTACCTATTTAAATCCCCCACCCATATAAGAGTGTGTGTGTGTGTGTGTGTGTGTGTGTGTGTGTGTGTGTGTGTGATAACTCACAAATGTGCAAATGTATGTATATGTGGAGGAGGCAGGGTATGCCATTTTTAACTTTCAAAAAATTATTACCACAGAAAATGGAAAGGGGAGAATCAAAATTAAGTAGGGAAAAAGAAGTCCCACAAAATCAAAATAAGGTACTTCTTAACCTATGTCCATGAGCTTCAAGAGAGACCCAAAGTCTCTGAGATAACATATAACATACTACACATGGGTGTACAGTAATTCCCCCTTATCCATGGTTTTGCTTTTGCAGTTTCAGTCATCTGTGCAACAGTACAACGAGATATTTAGGGAGCGAGTGAGAGACCATATTTACATAATTTTTATTACAGTACATCGTTAGAACTGTTCTATTTTTATTAGTTATTGCTGTTAATTCCTTACTGTGCCTAATTTGTAAATTAAACTTCATGTCTTGGAATACACCCCCCATGGATAAGGAGGAGCTACTGTCTAGATAATGTTTTTTCTAAAGGAAATGTTCATAGTTTTCATCAGTTTTCCATCAGGGTCTACACTCCAGTAAAGATTCAGAACAAGTTATTTAGAAGCTAAAGAAAAACATGAGATGCTTTCCTAAGAATATATTCATTTATTTACTCTACTTTAATGTCTGAATTAGAGTTGCAACCTTTTTAAAGCTAGGGGGCCAGAATCACCACTGTAGACTGAACAAGTTGCTGTCAAGGAATTTAAAAAGGTGAAAAGTAACAAGGAATGATGGAAAGAATGCTAGACATAGAGGCTCTTACTCCAGCTTTATCACCAATTAACTTTATCAGTACCCTTTACTGATTTTTACTGAAAGAACCCTGAGGTAAAACATACCCATCAATAACAGCTGTTCACTAGAACAGTGTCCTTGATTAGTGATGGAGGCAAAAAGAATCAATGAGCTATAATAATGATTCCCAAACTTAAGCATGCTTCAGAAACATCTGGAAAGCTGATTAAACACACAAACTGCTGAACAAATGAACAGAGTTTGATTCAGTAGGTTTGGAGGAGTACCTGGGAATGTGTATTTCTGACAAGTTCCCAGTTGGTTCTAGAGCTGCTGGCCTGGAGACCACATTTTAAGCAGCAGTTGGTTTCTTGACCTTAAGTTACTAAACTTCTTTAGGCTCTCTAGTTCCAATCCCTAGAAAATAATCATATCAGCCTAGAGGATACCTTAAGTCCCTTTAAAAATTACAGAAAAAAATACTCAAAATACTGTACAATTAATGAAATAAAACAGAAATAGAGAAGTGAATGGCCCTTAAGCAAAAATGACATACAATTTTAGGAATCTTCTGTGCTTCCACTATACTGTGTTCATAATTAACTGTTGATTTTCCTGTCTCTCTCACTAAACTTCTAAGTTAATTAAGGCTAGGAGCCTTCTAATTTCAGAACACAGCAAGCTCTTAAATGTCTGTTGAATTAATACTACTTTATTTCTACCATAAAAACTGTAAAAATGTGTAAGCTGAGTTCTGTGAGGGCAAAGACTGTACTTTTAAATGGTAATTACAAAGGACTATGAAGCCTTATCAGAATCCTCAACAGAATATGTAGTCAAATGTTAACTGACTAAACTGAGACAAGATATTAATGTGACTTGCTCTCAACTCGCATTTCCAACCACCCAATAAAAGATTACGTACCATTATATTTAAAGTTCCCAAATGTTTTAAAAACAGAATTATAAAATGTAAGCTGTCATGATAGAAATTAATGTTCATATAATTAGGCAAATAACCTCAGAAGGTATCTTATATCATGCAGGTTTCTAAGAGCATATTATAAATACTTTAAAGTACTTCATATCCAACTTACCCTAAATCTTCACAAAGAAAATATACTGAAGTTCAGGGCTATCTCTTCAGACTAATGATTCTGAACAGAATTAACCTATGACAGTCAACCTATGATTTTAACTAATGGTAACTATTAAATCATCCAAACAATATTTTCCAAGCAACTTCATTTTTCTAGGGGTGTCGGAGAACATACCCTCCATCTTCACTGCAATGAGTGTGATCTTGCTTTAGAGCACAGTAAAATTATTGAATGAATCATGAACAGTATTTAAGGTATGAAAGGGGAAATCCTTAAGCAAGCTATTGAATAAATATCAATGACTGCTATATAATGAACTCTGAGTTGTTATTTTAAAAAACTGCATGTATTAATAAATTTATATTGAATGTCTATATTCAATTAAATCAGTGAGATGCCTACTTATAAGGTTCCTCATTTTCCTTTTCCTGCCAAGTATATAATCATAAATTCCTTTAGGAAATAAAACAGCAAAGCTATTTTAAAACTATTAGATTGGTTATACTTTGTTAAGCATCAGTTGCACCTCATGTGATTTTTTAAGCAACAAACATAAAACAGCCTTGAGCAAGCAAAGAACACATGACATCCGAAAATCACTCTCTGAATTTAATGAAACCTATAGGCTCAGGTGCAAAACATACAGATAATTCCATTAAATAAACTGTGGAAATTAAAATTTGACTTCTAAAAAACCAGAAACAAATCAGGTTATAGCATCCTTCTGAAATAAGGATACTAAGAAAAACTGTGTTCATACAAATTGCCACTGCTATAAAAACTAAATAAAAGTCCTAAGGCAATTTTAACGTGATCATGAACATACCAATTCTGATTAGCATTAAAAAGTATGAAAAGCCATAGTAGCATAACTTACATTTATTACTACATGGTTATTTGAAAACACCAAGATATTTCACAAAAATAAGAATCTCTATGGGAAAAAGTTTATACCCAATCTATTTTAAAATAGGAAAACTATCTGGCAAATAACCAACTAAATGGGCTTCCAGTATCACACAATGACAAACAGAGAAAAAAATTATTAGAAAACATTGGTGGAAAAGTTATAATTTATTATATTCTAATATTTATTTAATAGTTTTTCTTAACCTCAGATATTTGCCAAAAACATTTATGGGAGCTTCAATAAAATCTCAGAAAGGTTGAAAAACATGGAAAAAAACTGAGTAATCCCAATCTTAAAAGAAGATGACGTAGGAAAGGTTATAAACACTGAAAAACAATTAAGGTGGTCAACATGTATTATTAGAATTAGTATGAAAAAGGAACTCAAACTTAATTACGAGGGAACTTTTTGAAGGGTTTTTTTTTTCTGTGATATATTTAAAAATTCTGTTTTATTTCAAAGGAAGTTGTCAAGTAGAACCTATTCCTCTTGAAAATAAGTATTTTTCCCAAAAAGGAGATTATAGAAAAACTCCTAGATCCTCCTTTTTAATGATATATCAGATGCTTGAACTTGTATTCTTCTGCCTAAGTGGAAAGATGAGGTTTTACTATACTTTAAATGTTTGTGTTTAGTTCTCTAATTTTTTTTTTTGAGTTGGAGTCTCTCTGTACTTTAAATGTTTCTGTTTAGTTCTCTAATTTTTACTTTAAAACAAAGTAGTGCTAATATTGAAACCAATTTTAAGTAGATATTGATTATACATTCCTGATTATATAATGTTATTGCACCACACTGAATTAGCTATTCTGCTTTACTATATAATGTAGCAATCTCATAATCTCACATGTCACTCTCTAATTGGTCTACATACACGCTCCTAATTCATTCAAATCAACTCCGACCTTCCCAAAGGCAAACAGTATTTTTTCCATATACCAAGGGTAATTCAAACATTAACTCATACAGAATAGCCATAGATTTCTTGATTTTCCTTTATTTATTCTGAACCTCAACACAGTGCTACAACCGTGCTTGTCATTCTCAGAAAACAATTTTTCAAAAATTTTAAAAGGCCAAAAGTGGTCAAAGCTATTCTAGTGCCCAAAATAATTAAAGAAAATGGAAAGACAAATAGAAAACATGTCAAATACAATTAAAGAACTGAACACAGGATAGAAAACAAAAAGAAAGCATCGTTACCAAAGCATGTACACAAAAGCCAATTTTCTTTCATTTTAAGTGGGTATGTAACAGTATTATGACTACCATTGTCTCTGGTTTAAGAACCACAACTTAAAAAATGCTTTGTTAGATACAAAATTGGCCTTAGTCTACCACTGCATACTGCTTTTGTGTGTGTATGTGTAAGGTGAATAAAGACTCAAATAACATATTTTTCTGAGAGAGCTCTCCAAAATCATTATTTGTCATATTATCATTACAGCCTGAATATTAAAGACTGGTGGAAAACACATTCAATTAATTCAAGGTAATTATGCAATATGCTTAAGCACTGCAGGCAGAACTTTTGTAAGAGGAAAAATCTGGAGCTAAATATATTGATAATCCCTCAGGTAGGAAACATACTGATAAGTATTTATAGGCTTCATACACTGAATTACCACTGCATGACATTACTTTGTTTATAGTGAACTGATATGTCATATATAAACTTGTAATAATAACCTCAGTTACAAAAATATTACTCTGTGGTTTAAATTGGAGAAGCTTCAAATTTAAACTTGGACCCGGGTGAAAATTCCGTTTTAAGATAATTTAGAATTCACACTTGGGTATGATTTCTTGCAAGGGCAACTAGCTAATAGCATTTTAAAATAACTATTGGTCTTAAAGAAATTCACAGAGATATCTAGTAACCATGTTAAAGTCAGAAATGTGCATAACAACTTAGATTTGCTTTTAATGAGTTTTAAATTTGAAGCTTTTCCATTAAAACTTATTAAAATAAAAAATTCTAACTCACAAACTTTTACATACAACAGAAATAAAATCAACCTATGAAACGCTATCTTTCCTATTTATTGAATTCAATTACATGTTCAGCTCTTGATATAGGTAACCTGAAGTATCCAGGTATAAGAATTAAGATTTCAGTTCTAGAAGTTAGTGCACTCTAAGCCTAATCAGTTTGAGCCTAATGGAGATAAAAAGTTAAATGTTTTAAAATAATGTACTTGTTAACAAAAATTTACTAGTATTACAATGCTGTATGTGATGACAAAAGTCAGAAATAAAAATAATCTCTTGAGATATTTAAACGATTAGGATAATCCATCAAATGTTTAAAGAGATAAATTCCAGTTTGTAACTGCTGCTATGTTTTTAAGAGCCTCAACTTCAAATACCTCAACCTTTTATGGAAAGATGGAAATCCAGAACAAATTATGCATAAGTACCCTTAGGGCACTTAAAGGAGATGATATTGCTTTTAAGTCTAGTTAGAAGGTCATATACTACCCTCCACTGCCTTAGACCTCTCCCTGAAAGAAACCAAGAGGCTTGTAGTCTAAAAATGAAGGCAAGGGGGTGGGGGCGCAGGAAGGGAGGAAAATGGCCAAAACAGATCAAAGTACAAGAAGAGCTGGCTGAAAAAGCCTTACATGACCTACTTCAAGGTCCTCCTCATACAGGATAGAAAACTATAACCCAAAGGGATGAAAGTCCATAAACTGTGTAATTTAAAGCCATATAGATTGTAACAGAAATAGGGGAAAGATCCAAGTTTCAAACCTCCTTTCCTTCCCATTCTATTCACTTTCCACTTTTTCTCACCACTGTCTTTCACATCATCATGTCACAATTCTGCTCAAGGGTTTGCAGGGAATGCCAGTATATCAGCAGTTTGCTAAATACATTTATCTTTAAGCACCAAAATCCTTTTTTCTAAAATGACTTTCCCTAAAACCCCAAAAGCTGAGTGACTGAAGTCTAACTGGGAGGGCTGGAGTCCTTGTCTGGTGGCAGCCCCAGGTTGAAAGTGTCCCTTTCCCTATCACCTCTATCGACTCTCTAAGCATTCCACCGACAGAAACCATCTCAATAACTGAATTTCTCAACATCTGCCTCTGCTCCCATTGACCCTTTATGCCGGTTCATTTGTCTTCTTTCTTGTCCATGGATATGTATCTCTTTTATATATGTATCGTATTGCATCTTCTGCACAAATACCTAGAATAATTATGTCCCTTCCTCTCTGAAAATATTTCCCCTTGCCACCTTCAAAACTATAACAATTTTCCTCTTCTAGCATACCATGTCCTAGACATGTATGCATTCAATTTGAGCAATATAAAAGTGCTACCATAAAAATGTCACTAACATGGCTTAACTGGGCCAGAGTAGAGAGTGAACATAGACAGCTAACTTATTTTAACACGACAATAAATTTAATAACTACTATTTCTAAGTGAAAATCCTGGCATGACTAGTTTGGAAAACATGCAGGACTTGTCTAAAACAACGGCTAAATTGATTATCAAAGTTAGTACTAACCCTCTAGAATAGAATATCATTTACAAATGTATTCTTAATCTGCTTATTCAGTCCTTACTTGTAAAAACCTCTCATGTTGACAAATTAACCAAAGAAGAGTCTTAGGATAACACTGCTCCATTCATATAACTCACACAATGCCAAGTCTATTTATGCTCATTCAAACTTGAGTTTTGTAAGAAAGAATTCTCATATCTAACGACTGAGTTTTCTATATCCTGTAATAATCCTCTCATCATCTGGTACCCAGTATTTACATTCAAATTCAGTCTGTAGGAAGAAAGATAACATTTTGTAACCACAAAGGACTTGAAGGTAATCTGATTAAGACTAACTCCCAGCTTTTTAACTATGGGTTTCTCCAAAGAAACTGATAATTTGGAAGCAGATGGGGTACAAGGAGTAACACAATTTAGAATAAAGAAATACCATGCTATAAAGTTTTTTTTTTTTATAAAAAACTGAACTAAGGAATTTTTAATAAATATATCTCAAAACAAATGTAGCAGACTTCATGATGAAAATGTAAAGTTCTGTAAAACATTGATAAAAGGTAAAGCAGGATGTTAAGTTATGATTTTGTATCTAATTGCATATAATTCTGAAAGAAGATAAAATCTGTTTAGTTTGACTGATGTTTAAAGTCAGGTGCTCTTGTGTATATCATTAATTCCTGTTTCCAAAAAAAGTTATGTTTTAGAAATATAAAATAATTATAAATTACTTTTAAATTTGAAAATGAAAAGTTTTAAATAGTTTAAATCAAGTGATCCTTAAAATATAAATTGCTTCAATGCCCTCTAACATATGCTTAAATAGATATAATTGAAATAATAAATCCTACTCATAATATAAAGACTAAACTCCTAGTCAAAATCCTGAAAAACATACACTGTGCAGCCTACCTGGTCTATTCTGGATGTTCCGGCTGCAGTGCACCAACTATCTTGGAGTGAATCTGAGCCCCAAGCTGGCAACTGCAAACTAGATCTCACCTTCAATAGCATAGAAGTTTTCATCAGAAATGAGCAGTTCTCTTCCCCATACCCACCCAAAATAGAAAGAAAGAAAACAAAAAACAATCAAAGTTCTTTCTATCTTAAATCTTCATTCCATCCTTTAAAGGTTTTAGGGGGAAAAAAGAATCTCATTTGAAACAGTCATAAGGAAACTTCAACAAAATATTCAACAAAATATTCAAAGGCCTGAAAAAAAAAGTCTAATCATCAAAACTACGGGGCCACATTTAGGGAAAAAAAAAATCACTGCATCAGTGAAGACAAATGTAAATTAGATGCAAAAAGTCCTAATATTATTTTGCCATAATCACAGCTGTACTAAGTATATTCTAATACACATATGGCCAATCATAGTCAAATCTTTGAATAATTACAATTATGGAACATTTTAGCTTAGCTATATTATAGAAGAAATAAATTTTGGTGGCCTATTGAAGATTAATAAATTAAAGCACTCGTAAGAAGCTGTCAATTAAAAGCTTTAACAGGTATTTAAAAAATACAACAGGTTTTTCTACATTTTACTAAGTTTAATTTTCATTTTGTGTTCAGAGAATGTTTTACATTCTGTTTTCCTCTGTACAGATATTTTACCCTTTATTAAGTTATATGCTTAAAAATGAGAAAACTGTTTTTTAAAAATCTGTTAATTTTACCATGCTACTGCTACTACTACCACCACCACCACCCTATTCAAAAAAACTTCCATTCAAAAACATCCTATTTTGAAAGATTAACATTAGAAATAAGGCTATTTACATACCATTCTTACCTGTAAGGGTAAGAGTGTATTACTATTGTTGTCTGTTCTGAATACATTATCTTCAATCCAAGATTTTGGAGTCAGTGATGGAGTAGAGCGAGTAAATTTCGGTGGTGCTATGACATTACCAGAAAACGGTTTCTTCAATGGAGATATCTGATTCATAGTTCCTGGAATTCCCATGTTTCCAGTTCTGCGATGATCTCTGCCATGCATTGCTCCCCAGGACATACTTCCAGTACCCCAGCCACTGCTCTGATGGTTGCTCCAGGGAGATTGTTTCAGAAGAGGCTGGGGAAAATACATCTATTTAAGTTATAGGCACTTGGGTTTACAATTCAAATTCAAATTTTAGACCTGAGTTAAGAATCTGTATGAATGAAATACAAAAAGGCAAAATAATATACCTCAACAAGCTTATAAAAGTAATAGGCTTGAGATCTCGAGATCAAATATGAAATTGTATCTGATGCTGGGTAAGTTTTCACCTTCTTATCTACTATATATAATATTTCATGACAATTACTAAAACAGAACTATGCACTTACATTTTTTCTTTCAGACAGAACTGTATACATGATAAATATATAGAAAAAATATACTTTTACAATGAAATTAACTTTGAACATCCTTAAAGACATAACCTACACTGAGATCTTATAGTAACCATTTTATGCTAGTGACACAACTAAAAATATGGTCTTTATTAATTAAAATATCCTAATCACATGAGTGAAATACTTAAGTTTCCAAAACAAATTACACCACTCCAAAAGTGGATAATAACATTTGGTGCTACTCTGTTGCATAAATTTAAAATTCCTTTTGGGATAGAGACAGTATACAAAATATGTAATTATTTTACATTATTCATTTAACTTTTAAGGTATGTCATTCAAATTTTGGTACAGTTTGTTTTAAAGTGTTTTTTGTTTTTACTTTATTTAATTATCCATGAACTATGAAGCAATTATCTGATGTTACCCATAGGTGGATCCACTGAGATAGACTACCAATAACTATATGCTCTGATTATTTTAGTAGAGATCTAAAAGTTTCCATTCAAGTCTCCATTAAGTTCATTCACTTTCAAAAGTTAATTATATTCCAATCTAAAACCTGGGGCAAGAAAAGTTAAGCCATCAAAAATGGAAGAGCCACTGAAAGGTTATAATCGTAGCTTAAGTTTTTTTTTTTTTTTTAAAGAAGTATTCATTGCTGTCAATAAGTTCATACTTTAATAATTTGGTGCTAAGATATAGCCAAAGAAGTAGGAACCATGTAACTACTAAAAATAATATGGGATTCTTAAAATTAAACTGGCTTCTTATAAGCATAAAATAAAGAAATAAAAAAACCCTCCTCCATCAATAGTATCATCTGTATAATCATGAATATGTACTACTCTTTCCACCTCCACATAGTTTAAAAGCATATCTAGGGGGTCAAGGACATGTCACTCCACCCTTGAGGACCTTACTTTCCTTATTATATGAGTCAGTGTTCAACGTTCTCCGGCAGTGATCTAAAATTCCATTTAAAAGCTGTGTGACCACTCACACTCCAAAGTAAGATCTATCTTTTGTCCAAAAGCAGATTACAATTAAATATGTGTCATGGTGTATGTTTTTCTAAAGTTCTGAATGACTTAAAAAATATAATAGATAATTTTGTTACAAGTTTCCAGTTAAAAAAAAATGAAGACCCTAAGACGCAAAGGTAGTTGCCCAAAATTATGTACATCATGGAAAAGCAGAACACTATTTCAAAATTCAATTTTTTCAATTCTTACAGGCTACATTCTGTTTCCTCCGAGAGAAACCAGTGATTCAACAAAAACGGGTAAGTGTTACTTCAGTTAATTTAGGTATTATTCTTTAAAAGGTTAATCCTTGAAAACTGGTCGATTGAAAAAGTTATGTGAGTTAAGGTAAAAATTTTGCTCCTCTGTCAATCCTTAACCGAAAATGGGCTTAAACAGAATGACCACTATAATAAACGCTGGCCAGATTAAAAACAAAACAAAAATGTTTCAGTGTCAATTAACTAACCCAAAAACTGTATCGAGAGAGTCACAAAAGACCTTGAATCAGAGAGGACTCGGATTAAAGAAAAAACCTGCCGTGGTTTCATAATATTACCTACTTAAAACGCACACACCCCAAATACCCTTAACGTGCCAAAGTCTACGAGGAGACGTGCTCATCTCAGGTTCAAGTTCAGTTCTGCCTTAAAACCCACAAAACAGCACCCAAACGTTAAAAGGCGCAGAAACCAAGAGAACCCTGGGGCGTCTCCCTCTTCAGCGACCGAGCCGCCACCAACCCTCCCCGTCCCGACAGCCAGGGACGCGGCCCACCGGACCCGGGTCCGGGCCGGCGGCGCGGCCGGCAGGCGGTCCCGGCGGGCGCTGGAAGCGGCCCCGACAGCCCGGTCCCGGCGGGCCGATGGAGGAGGAAGCCGGCTCGGAGGAAAAAGCCTCTCCGCCCGTGCCCTCATTGGACGGCGGGCACAGTCACCGGCTCCCGCACGCCCCGGCGCCGGCAATCGTTTCTCCCCGCCCAGGTTCGCTTCCCTGGCTGCTCCTCCGAGCCCCCGCCCCGTCCTCGCCGCGCCCCCGGGGTCGGGGTCCAGGACGGCGGCCCTCCCGGCCAGGGGAGCCGGCGGGGCGGGACAGGGCGGGGCGGGGCGGAGCGGAGCGGGGCTGGGGTGCGCCCGCTACGAGGGCCGGGACCGACGCCCGCCCGGTCCCAGCCCCCACCGCCGCGCCGGGAGTTCGAGGGGCGCCCGGCAGCGGCGGCTCCTGGCGCGACCCGGTCTCCCCGGCCTCCGCAGCCCCCGGTGGCCGCCGCCCGCCCGCCGGGGTCGCGGGTCCCGCGCCGCCGCCTCTCTCCCGGCGCCCGTCGCTTGGGCGAGCAGCTCCGTCGCAGCTTCTCCGGGGCCGGGCCGGGCCTCGCCCCCCGCCGCCCGCCCGCCCGCCCGCCCGCGGTCTCCGGCCCCGCGCTTGGCCGGGCCGCC
>CAUYQG010102111.1:0-30848 GCA_963574415.1 Tarsius wallacei
AGATCATCAGAGTTGTTTCTGGTTAAATATGCTAAATATTAGCGGGGAAGGTAATGGCGTCAACAGCTCTCGAACACGTTCTAATGGTCTCGAGGTCCTCGGCCCTCCCTGATTTCTAATGTTCAGTGAGCCTCCGTGGCCGGCTGCCAATATCTTAGATGCTATATTCTCACAAGAAAGTAAGCTAGAGACAAGAAAATATTACTTTAAAATATCATAGAAAATCTATTGACAATTCATTAAGTGGAAATGGATCACCATAAAGGTCTTCAGGCATCTTCATGTTGAATAGGCTGAGGAGGAAGAAGAGGGATTGGTCTTGCTGTCTCAGTGGTGGCAGGTGCAGAAGAGAATCTGCACATAAATGGACCCATGCAGTTCAAATCTATGTTGTTCAAGAGTCCACTGCATCTATATAAAACTGTATACAAATTATACCTCAATATACCCAACTTTTTAAAAACAATGTAGCACATCACTGTGAGTGTCTTACGTAGATGCGAGCCTTAGTAGAGTATAAAAGGGAAAGCCTCATTTGTCAGGAAACTCATCATGCCCTTGTCCTTCCCCTATTAAGAATCTCACACTTGGCGGGGCGTGGTGGCTCAAGCCTATAATCCCAGTACTTTGGGAGACCGAGGGGAGAGGATTGCCTGAGCCCTCGGGTTCAAAACCAGCCTGGGCAACATGGTGAGCCCTCATCTCTACAGTAAATCAAAAAACGAGCCAGGTGTGGTAGTGCGTGCCCGTAGTTCCAGTTACTTGGAAGGCTGAGGCAGGATCGCCTGAGCCCAGCAGGTTGAGGTTGTGGTGACCGGGAACATGTCACTGCATTCCAGCCTGGGCGACAGAGTGAGACGCCAACTCAAAAAAAAAAAAAAAAAAGACACATTCAATATGCACACAGAAAATCATATTTATCTAAAATTGTTTTTTTAAAATGCAAACTATGGGAGATGGGCCAAATTTTTGTTCTCCATAATACGGTAGAAATATTTATAGACCTCTCAGCAACTCTGGCACAATAAACAGAACCATTGAGTCCACATTGCAACAGAAATTCAGTGGGTGAAGGGAGGTCAATTTCTCCTCTATTACTCTGCTTCCTGTTGACAAAACAGTAGCAACCAGGAGAGTAATGCTCATGGCGATCAGGTGGCTCTATAGAGCAAAGATGAGGAAAACTTCTAAAAATATTTTTTAAATATGTATATGGCATAATAACATGTAAACATTAATTCACATTTTATTGTTAATTAGTTGTCAGTAATTAAATAAGATTCCCCTTCACCTCTGTTCTGCAGCCCTTGCATGCATTCTTTTTAATGGTAATGCTAAATGGTAACATATTATACACTCCTCGCTTTACTTTCTTTCCTTAAAGTATTTTTTGAAAAAAAAAAAAGCCTGTCTATCTTAGTCTGTTCTGGTTCCTGTAACAGAATACTAATAGACTGGGTGGCTTAAAAACAACAGAAATTTATTTCTTACAGTTCCGGAGTCTGGAAAGTCCAAGATATGGCCGCTGGCATATTCCGTGTCTGGTGAGGGCCTGCTTCCTGGTTCATAGTCTTGTCACTGTCCTCACATGGTGGAAAGGGTACGAGAACTCTCTGGAGACAGTTTTATAAGAACATTAATCCCATTCCTTAGAGCTATGCCCTCATGGCCTAATCAGCACCCGAAGGCTCCCACTTCCTAATACCATCACACTGGGAGGTAGGATTTTATTTTATTTTTATTTTTTATTTTTTTAGTTGGAGTCTCACTCCATTGCCCAGGCTGGAGTGCAGTGACACACTCATGGCCACCCCAGTGTCAACCTGCTGGGTTCCAGCGAACCTTCCACTTCAGCCTTCCAAGTAGCGGGAACTACAGGCACAGGAGGTAGGATTTCAACACATGGATTTGAAGAAGGGATGCACACACTTCAGTCTATAGCACTGTCTCATTATAAGATGAATTTGAAGCAGTTTGTTGCAATATATGTAAAATAATGGCTTGGGGAAGTGAGACTAATAGCCCTAAACAAATATAACTAAGTCAGTAGTTAGTTTAGTACAGAATATTCATGACCTAAAATGCGATACAACAAGAGGCGGGCTACTTACGTAGCTCTGAGCTTTCTGGCAGTGAATGCAGAGGAAGATCCAAGCAGTTTCATGACTGTAGTCCCCATAACATTAAAAACTAATCGTTCTTTTATTATATTCATGTATTTCTTCTGTGATAATTTTAAACTATTGCATTAAAAACAAAGCAAGCAACAGTAACACCAAAATCATTAAAAAATCACCAGCTGGTTCTACGACCTGAGAAAAATGCTTCCCATAAAGCCCCATCTTTTTTTAAAAAAGGTAATAGAACAAAAATCTTCATATACTCACCTCACTTTGCTTCTTCACTTTATATATGTAGAAGACCAATCCACATCTCTACATACAGAGATGACTCATCTTGGGAATGTAGAGCCCATAGCTGCACCGATACTCTATTGTATGGATGTACCATAATTTTTTTCACTAGTTCCTTATGATGGTCATTTTAAATGTTTCTAGGATTTATTCTCACAACCTATGCTGCCATACATTTTCTTATGGAAGCATTATTTCACACATCTGCAAAGCACATCTGTAAGGTAAATTCCAACAAGTGGACTTGCTGGGTCAATGTGTATGATTACTGTTTATTTTGACAGTGATTACAAAATCGCTCTTCATGGACAGTGTACCATTCCACATATGATTATGCCTGCTTCTCTGTACCTGCCTCATTTAACATGAGATCCTACTCTCAGATATTAAAAAACAACTTTTTTTTTTTTTTTAACAAATTTGAGATTCGAGGGATACATGTGCAGGCTTGTCACATGGGTATATTGCATGATGGTGAGGTTTGGGCTTCTATTGCACCCGTGACCCAATTAGTGAGCATGGGAAACAATAAGTAGTTTTTCAACACTTACCCTTCTCCCTCCTGCCCTCTTTTAGGAGTTCCCAGTGTCTATTGCTCACATCTTTGTGTCTGTGTGTACCTAGTGCTTAGCTCTCACTTATGAGAGCATGTGGTATTTGGTTTCTTGTTTCTGGGATAATTTGCTTAGAACAATGGCCTCCAGTCTATCCATGTTGCTACAAAAGGCATGATTTTGTTCTTTTTTTTATGGCTGTGTAGTCTTTTATGGTGTATATGATCACATCTTCTTTATTCAATCTACCATTAATGAGGATCTAGGTTGGTTCCAAGTCTTTGTTATCATGAATAGTGCTGTGACAAACATATGAGTGCAAGTGTCTTTCTGGTAGAGTGATTTATGCTCTTTTGGGTAGAAACCCAGTGGTGGGATTGCTGAGTTGAATGGTAAATCTATTTTTAGTTATTTGAAAATCTCTAAACTGCTTTCCACAGGGATTGCACTAGCTTACATTCCCACCAAAAGTATATGAGTATGATGCGCCCTTTTTTCCATAACCTCACCAACATCTGTAGTTTTTTGACTTCTTAATAATAGCCATTCTAACTGGTGTGAGTGGTATCACATTGTGGTTTTTATTTGCAAAAACAACTCTTATGAATGAGAATGAGCGTCATCCTGTATGTTTAGAGCATAATTTTTTTCTTTTCTGTGCTCTATCTGTTCATATTCCTTGTTCATGTTTTTTCTATTAGATTGTTCGTCTTAGCCTTATTGATGGTTGGTACACCTTACCAATTAAGAAAATTATCCTTTTGTGCTATCTGTTGTATTTTTTCCCTTGTGTGCTGTTTATATTTTGACCTTGTTCATGGCATTATGTTTTTGGCCATGCGGAATTTTTTTTTTAATATAATATACTTCTCGATAGTTGTTGTTGTTGTTGTTTTGGTGACTTATGAATTTGGGGTTACATTTGGCAAAGTATTCCCCACTCCAAAATGATCTCCACTTCTTTTTTCATTTGGAATTTGTTTAGTGTAAAAAGGTAAGGTAGGGCTCCAAATTCATCCTCTTCTAGACAGCAAACCAGTTATCTCTAGCTCTGCCCCATCCCTGGATTTGAAATGAGGGTGGACAGCTTCTTACCCCGAAAGGACCCCATGGTAATCTGTAAAATCTTCTTTTGCCTTAGCTATAACCTACAAACACTGCTTCCCCAAACCTTAATCAGCAGGGGGGGTGGGGGCGGGTGTGACAAAGGCCAGTATGCAAGGCCTTCAAGAAAGGCCAGGCCAGGTCAGCACACACCTCCTCCTCACCCCGCAGGACCAGGCAGATCTGGAGGTTGGCCTGCACCCTTGCATACTAAACTGTGACCATAAGACACAACAGACTTGTGCTGTCATTTCCGACGATTCTCTAGTCAGATAGAATTTCAAAATATCCTGCTGCCTTTTGTTTTGTTAGGTTGTTTTTTTTTTGAGTTGGGGATCTCACTCTGTTCCCCAGACTGGAGTGCAGTGGCATGGTCACAGCTCACTACAGTCTTGACCTCCTGGACTCAGGCAATCCTTCTGCTTCAGCTTCTTTAGTAGCTGGGACTACAGGTGCACACCCGCATATCTGGCTAATTTTTTTTATTTTTCATGGAAACGAGGCCTCTCTGTGTTGCCCAGGCTGGGCTCAAACTCCTGGGCTCAAACAGTCCTCTTGCCTTGGCCTCCCAAGTGTTGGTATTACAGGGGTGAGCCACTGCACCCAGGCTTTATTTATTTATTTATTTATTTTTGAGGGTGAGTTTCTCCAGAGAACAAGATCTTCTCTATGTGTTCCACTAGAGGGTGCTTCAACTATACATATTTACACAGATGTAAACATATGACCCATGTTGCTTGTGTGGGCTGCACACATACATGCCAAGCAGCTACTTTTTCATGAATAATCTATGACATGGGAGTACAACCTGATTTTTAATTCTGTGCTACTCCTTCCACACATCAGATGAACTTCCCAAGGATTCCTTCTTTCCCAGGGAGCTGCCGGAACCCAAGGGAATAAGAAATGGAGATATACCAGAATAGAAACTGCTAGCAATGGTAGGAAAGGGGGCTTGTGGGTTGAGTTTCAGTCCTTGCTGTCATTCCCTGTGGACGACTTCCCTGGGGGAAAATTTGGGTTTTGGGGGGATTTCTTTGAAATAGAGGGAAAGAGACGGCTAGAGCTCAATGAACAGATAAGGATTCCAAGTTCTGGAGGTACATATGCAGGGAGATGGAGCCATACATGGGCTCATGAGCCCAGAAGGTGAGTAGGGGGCTGTGGGAGGTGGGTAGAGGGATGAGAGCTACTGAGTAAGCCAAGCAGTTTGGGACTAGCAATCATGGGGAGAAGCTAAAAGATGCAGGGTTTTTTTTTTGGATTTAAATATCTTTTTACTCATACATACGTAGATTCATACTATACACACTCATCTGAAACTTGCAGCTTTTTAACCTAATGTTACATCTTAGACTCTGTTTCATTTCAGTACATGTAAATCTATGTTATTATTTTCATTTGGTTTCATAAAATACTTATATTACCAGTCCCTAATAATGAATATATAGTTTATTTCCAATTTATTTAATCTGATGACAAAACAATTCTTATACATGTAAAATGCAGATTTTTAAGAGGGATTTCCTTTTAGAAAGGGAACTGCAGAAGTGGGCTAAAAAGATTACTCTTGTCTAAATGCTCAGAGTAGAATAAATAAGAAACCTGGAAATGGAGAGCATGGCGAGAGGAACCTGAACTATTACAGGGAATGATGAAAGGACCCAGTAACTGACTTTGGAGCTAAAGATAAAGGAGGTGTCTGTGAGAGACAGTGAGCAGCAGCTTTTAAACTTTGCAGCATATTAGAATCATCTGGAAGGGCTTTTTAAAAATCTTGATTTCTGGAGCTGGGACTCATGCATAAATATTTTAAATAAAATGTTTCCAGGTGAATCCAATGTGCAGCCAAGTTCAAGAAGCAATAGTCTAGATCAGTCATTCTCATACTAAAGTGAATGTCAGAATTGCCAGAATTACCTGGAGAACTTGCTAGAACACAGATTGCCAGGCCACACCCAGAGTTTATAGTTCAATAGTTCTGGAGTGGGGGCTGAAAACTGAGTGCTTGTAATGTGGTTAGTCTGAATTGAGAAGAGTGGTAAGTTTGAAATACATACCAGATTTCAAAGACTGAATACCACAAAAAGGGAAGATACAAAAATAATAATTTTATAATGATTACATGTTATAATAATATGTAGGTTTTAGTGGACTAAATAAAACATTTTATTAAAGTTCATTTCACCTATTTTTTCTTACTTTAAAAAATAGAAAATTCAAAATTACATATGGGCTTACATTATATTTTGATTGAACTGCGCTGGTTTTAGATTTGCATTTACAAAAGATAATTTTTTTTAGATTAGAAAATATAGCTTATTTAGACAGTAAATGAGGGGGGGAGGATTCACCTCCCCAGATAGGGGAGGGGGCCAAAGTCACACAAAAGATAATTCTTAAACCACCTACAAAGAAATTACCGGGAGTGCTTGGTAAAATTAGATGTCCTAGCGGTAACCTACTGATTCAGAATGTCAGGGGTGGGTTAGGGAATCTGCATATTAAACAGTTCCTTGACTGAGCTTGATGCACTAAAATTTCACCTGCTAGCTTGGCAGAACACAGAAAAGGATGAAGAAAAGTAACAATTTTCATTTAGGATTTAGTGCAATCATGACACGGTCCAGTGTAAAGAAGGAATCAAGAATTTAGAGCCGGGCTCGGTGGCTCAGCCTGTAATCCTGCGCCTTGGGAGGCTGAGGTGAGTGGATTGCCTGAGCCCGCGGGTTAGAGACCCGCCTGGGCAGGCGAAACCTCATCTCTACAATAAATCAAAAAAATTAGCCCTGCGTGGTAGCGCGCGCCTGTAGTTCCGGCTACTCGGAAGGCTGAGGCGGAAGGATCGCTGGAGCCCAGCAGGTCGAGGTTGCAGTGGCCGGGAGCGGCCACTGCACTCCAGTCTGGGCGACAGGGTGAGAGGCCAACTCAAAAAAAAAAAAAAAAGAAAAAAAAAAGAAAAAAGAATTTAGAACACTAAGGGTGATCCATCTTCATAAATAAAGCCCAAGTGAGGATGGAACCTGTCTGAGTTAGTTGAATTGGAGAAGCAGGAATTTGGGACGTCTGTTTCCCCTCCTGTCTACTCAAAATGTGGTCTCTTGACCTACGGCATCACTATCATCTTGAAATTTATTAGAAATGCAAATCTCAGACCTGGCCCTAAACCTGCTGTCATAGTCCATTTGTGCTGCTATAGAATATCTGGGGCTGGGTAAAACATAAAGAAAAGGGGTTTATTTGGTACCTGTTTCAGCAGACTGTATAAGAAGCATGGCACCAGCATCTGCTTGGATTCTAGTGAGGGCCTCAGGTTGCTTCCACTCATGGCAGAAGGTGAAGAGGAGCCATGTGAGGAGCACAGAGCAAGAGTGAAAGCAAGAGAAGAAAGAAGGTGCCTGGCTCCTTTTAACAACCAGTTCTCTTGGGAATTAAGGTTAAGAACTCACTTCCACAAGAATGGCACCAAACCATTTATGAGGGATCCAACCCCCATGACCTAAATATGTCCCATCATATTCCATCTCTAAATTGGGAATCAAATTTCAACATGAGATATGGAAGGGCCAGACAAACCATATCCAAATGATAGCACCTACTGACTCAGAATCCTCATTTCAACAAAATCCCAAGATGATTCAATTGCTCCTGACTTTTTTTTTTCTTTAAGAGACAATGTTTGGCTATGTTGCCCAGGCTGGTCAAAAAACCCCCCCGAGGCTCAAGCAATCCTCTTGCCTCAGTCTCCTAAAGTGCTGGGATTACAGGCGTGAGCCCAGCCATCAATTACACTTTTCATTTTTAAAACAACTTTATTGCAGCATAATTTAATTTTTATACATCTATGACTTACCCATTTCAAGTGTACAATTTAAAAATTTTCAGTGAAATTAGCAAGTTGTACAAAAATCCCCATAATTGAGTTCTAAAGTACTTCTGTTACCCCAGTAAGATCCCACATGCCTATTCACTGTCCGTCCTGGTCCTGCCCACCCCGTCCCAGTCAACCACCAATCTACTGTCTCTACAGATTCGCCTTTCTGGTCATTTCATATAAATGGAGTTACGCAACAGGTGGTCTCTTGTGTCTTGCCCCATTCATTTGTGTAATGTGTTTTGAGGTTCCTCAATGTAGTACAGGTATCAGTACTCCCTTTCTTTTTATTGCCAGATAGCATTCTGCTGTTATGGATGTACCACGTTTTGTTTATGTGTTTAGTAGTTGATGAATATTTGTGTCCACCCCCCACCCCCAGTTTTCAGACTATTATAAGGAATACCCCTAAGAATATATATTTGTGTATAAGTCTTTTTGTGGCCCTATGTTTTCATTTCTCTTGGGTAGATACTTAGGAGTAGAATCACCGGGTCAAATAGCAATACACACTAAAAATTGAGAAGCACTGCTTCAGGCATTTTCTGTGTCATGATGTGCATGAGCTTGGAAGCTGTTTAGATCTGGGTGAGGCTTGGTTCTGTTACTAGCAATTATGTGATGTTGAGCAAGTAACTTCATTTTGTTCATGAAATAGGTTTATAATTCCTGCTGCATAGGGTTACTGTAAGGATTAATTAGATACAGGAGCCATGTACGGGCATTGGAGCCAGAGGAAACGTAGGTTAATGACTGATCTTGCTATCTTCTTATGATCTTGGGTAAGTTACCAAACCTCCAAAGTCTATTTCTTTATCTATAAATAGAGGATAATAATATGATCCTTGTTAGGTCTAAATAAAATAATGCGAATAATGAGCTTAACACAATGCATAAATGTTAGCTACTATTACATAAAGCACCTCACTTAGAGTGAGTGCTCAGGAAATGATGGGCCACTAAAAGACGGTTTCTATATCTTGTATTTTTCCTGGGAAAGAAATCAATTAAAAGGGCTCTCCCCACAACCCAACACACATATCCCAAGTTACTTTGCTTATGTGGTAGAACCAGGAGTTTCTCATAAGGAAAGCTAAATCTTCTTGATGAATTCCCTTGTGATTTATAGACACTCAACTCCAATCCTTGGAGACATAACTATGATGCTGAGGTTTCAATTCTGGGACATGCAACCGCACACTACTTGGTTGTAGGCTCAGATTAACTCAAGAGTTCCTTGAGCACCATAGTTTAAAGAAACTTTTGCCATGGAGTCCTGGGATATATCAACTTTGCTTAGCAGGCAAGAAAAACAACAGGCAGCAGCCAGGGAGATCGTGGGTCAGTGAGCTTGACTGACCATTTTTTCAGATAATTCTAGCACCAGCTTTCAAGAGGAAAGTGAATCTCGTCAACGCTTCAGTTAGCCTCTGTTACCTGGACATACGCCACACTGACGTGCCACTTCCCTCATTCTAATGTAAAGAACAGTTGTACAAAGGCTCAGAATGCCTAATTACAAGAGCTTCTGTGCATAGCCTTTTCCCTAGATGAGGTCTCATGCCCTTGGCCATCACCACCCTTTCCCTTTGTCCAAGCTGGAGGCTAATGTGATTACTTCCCTCTCTGCAGGTAGAAAACCTTGTCATGCAATGTCCTGCATCTCTGCTAGCCAAACCAGTCCACACTGAGGACTTGCTCAGTGGAGAGACGAGATCTCTTGCTGTCTCTAGAAGTTCATTGTATTCGTCTGCTCAGGATGCCATAACAAAATATCTCAGACTGCTTGGCTTAAATACTGGAAATTTATTTTCTCCCAATTGTGGTGGGAGGTGGACAGTTTAAGATCTGGCAGGGTTTGGTTTCTGGTGAGGGCTCTCCTTCCAGATTGCAGAAGGCTGCCTTCTTGCTGTGGAATGGCAGCCACATGGCAAAAACAGAAGAGTTCTCTAGTGTCTCTTTCTTATAAGGACACTCGTACTATTAAATCAGGGTCCCACCCTTATGACCTCATTTAACCATCATTACTTCCTTATAAACCTTATCTCTAAATACAGTCACATCAGGGGTTAGAGTTTCAACATATGAGTTTTAGGGGAACACAATTCAGTCCACAGCATCATTTAACAGAATGATGGTTTAGAAAGATGCCACTATTTGGTGGATACAAATGTTCTTCTCCATGTTGGTGGAGGCAGGGAGATGCCATCTGCTGTAAAGCCAATGCCAGTCTTGAGTTAGGATGAAAAACTAAGCCCCAAATCAATTGCATTTACAGGCATAGAATGATTATCACTGCAAAAAGGGTGGGGAAGTGATATCATTTCATCTTATGCTTGAAAAATGAGGAATAAAAGGAAAAGCCTTCTGATTCAGGCACCAATTGCTTAGCTTTAATTGTCTATGTGACTGTGATCGCAAAGCTGTCTCCCGGCATTTAGCAGTAGTATTAAAGTGTATTAGATCGCTGCTGGGGCTTAATGACAACAAGAATCATCCCAATTCAGAAGGCAATTATTTATTTGGTGACCTTTTACAATTGGGCAAATTTTCCTTCAGGATTTTTTTTACAGTGACTGATATTTCCAATAAACTTGGGTCTCTCCCCTCCCCCTAATCAATTGTTAGTATTTGAATGTCATGAAACTAAAAACTGTGAAATTAAACCTGCTGTGTAAGCTATGAAAATGGGGAGACAGAGATGGGAATGTAGGTGTCTTTTATATAATATCAGTGCACCATTCTGATACAAATTCAGGCATAATGGACTGCTGTGATGATGGGAACATGTAGTGTTGAATATGGAGTGTTTGTTTGGAAGGGCTAATACCAATCTATTTAATGCAACACTGCCATGATTCTTCGGTCATGCTAGAAAAGTTCCTTGTATTTGCTTCCCCAATTTCTGTCTGAATCTGCTGTTGTGACACTACAGACAATTTTCTTTGCTATCTGTATAGGTCTAAGGGCAAGGAAATGGGTGTCTGGACCAGCCCATCACAACACATGGGCTTCCAAAGGGGCTTTTATGTATTGACCTGAAATGTCTCTGTAATTTCTAAGCACATGTGCTTTGGTGGACTGTATTGGTGTCACTGTGATGAAAGATTGCTCTCAAAAGCACTGAAAGGGAGGTTGCCATTCTCATCTTGGAATTATAAATAAGAATCACAGTGTTTTAAAATGCAGTTTTAATTATTCAGGTATAGTGAAGCCAACAGATCAGGAGACAACTACCACTGGAAAGATAGTTCCCAAGAGGAAGAGGCATGCCCCAGAGGCATGGCTTGAGCATCAAGATGGTGGCCTCGGCTAGTTGGACTTCCTGGGTAGTGTCTCAATGCTCCAAGTGTCCAGGGAACAAGGTAGAGTGACATTGCCTTTTCTGACCTAGCCTTGAAAGTCATGTAAGTGAGATGGCAGATAATAGTGGCGCCACACAGTCCTAGTTCCCAAGAAGAAGAGGCATGCCACGCCATACCACACAGGATCATGTGGGGAAGCACCAGTGTTGGTCAAGAGGCAGTGGGAGTGAGGGGGAAAAGTGGGCAAGAGCCTTTATTGTGGTTTCTGTGGGTAAGGGAAGACAAGACAGGGCATGTTAGGTAGACATAGAATTGGCTAGCTTGAATCATTTCAGCAGTCTCTGCAGTATATATACTGTCCCTAGTTGTCTGATGCCTGGTTTGGGGGTGATTTAGGATAGTGGCCCACAGTGTGGGAACCCTGTGAGAGCCTGAGAAAGAAGGTAACAGGTGACGGGGTGTAGGCTCTGGATTTGTTGTTTGCATGTGAAAAGTGTGCTTGCAGGTAAGTTCTTTCTTATCTCTAGGAATTGGCTAGTTCTGGAAGAGGCAATCTCTCAAGGATCAGCAAGGCCCCAGATATCAAAACTTCAGAAACACATGATTCAGAGGAATGAGCTGCTAGGCATCAGGATTGGCAGCTAGTCTGGGGCAGAATAGTCATCACAAAGCAAAATGGAAGTTTCTGGAACCTAATCACAGAACTATAGTTTCAAGCTAGGGAAGAGACCTCCAAATCATCCTACCTCCTTATATGGATGAGGAAATTGGAGCTCAGAGAGGCCATGTGGCCTGTTCAAGGTCACCATGCATCATGGTTTCATTCTTCTCTGCCCATCCCTTTCTACACCATCCTGACCTGCCCACTACTTTCCAGTCTTAAGACACTGGTTGCCTCCTCCTCCATCCCCGATACACATGCACACAGGGAAGATGTTCTGCTCTTTTATCCAGTTTCCTTAAACGTGAGTTGTAACTATGTAACCGGCCCATTTTGGTTTGGGCCAGTGTTGGGTGAAAGAAAATGGTTTGTTGGAAGAGATCTTCATCAAACCATTCGGGGAAGCTCTGCTTTAGAGAAAAGAGTTCTCCATTCTGAATAAACAATTCTTCTGATGGGAGAGTCTCAGTGTTCCCTTTTTGATTAGTTCACCCTCAGGACCTCACATCTTTTTCATAATATGGCCTCTCATCTGTAATGTTTCTTTCGGTTCTGTAATAGTAACCAGTATCTAGTGTCTAGAAACGTCTTTTTCTACCAAGATGAGAGGATGTATTGAGTTGCATTTTATAAGTTTAACTCTCAATGGAGTTTCAGTTTTGCAGCATGAACCACTTTCCCTAAGTGGGCTTGTATGGTCAGTGAGTAACTTGCTCAGTGGTTCTCAACCTTAGATCCATATTAGAATTGTCTACAGACCCTTTAAAAATTCAATGCCAGAGCACCCCACCTCAGACATTCTGATTTGATCTTGAGTGGGGCCCAGGAAATAGGATATTTTTGAGGCTCCTGAATGACCCTACCAGAGATGAAAATCACTGAGCTAGAAGGAGATCAATGTTCCTGACAAAACCAGCCAACAGGAAGGTGACAGCCTAAATTAACCTAAGAAAAGGACCCATAGGCCTGAGATACAGAAACCACTGACCAGATGGTCTTCTCATTTCACACAGGATTCCCCTCAGACTGAACACAAAAGCCCCTTGGGAATCCCTCAGTGGTTTTCCACTGCTTGAAAATAAAGTAAAAATGTTCTGGTTACTATTGTCCTGTAACAAACCACTTTCAAATTTCAACCATTTTATCATGCTCATGGATTCTGTGAATCAGGAATTCAGACAAGACACAACAGGGATGGCTTGTCTATGCTCCTGTGTCTGCGGTCTCAGCTGGAAAGACTCAGGGGTGGCTTGAGAGCTGAGGGTTGGAATCTTCTGGAAGTTTTATCACTCATATCTGGAGTTGACTGTGGAAGTCAGCTGGGACCCCAGCAGGGGCTGTTGGCCTGAGCAGTGACATGTGGCCTCTCCTGGTGACTTGGTGGCCTGAGCATCAACATGGTGGCCTCGACTAGTTGGACTTCCTAGGTAGCGTCTCAATGCTCCAAGTGTCCAGGGAACAAGGTAGAGTGACATTGCCTTTTCTGACCTAGCCTTGAAAGTCACGTAAGTGAGATGGCAGATAATAGTGGCGCTGTCTTTAGAAAATTCAATCTGCTGAAATGGCAGCATCACCTTGTCCTCCTCTTCACTCCAGTCCAGCTGAAGTGTTTGCAGTCCCCAGAGGACACACTGTTCTTCTATGTCACCTTTTCCCCATGTTTCTACTTTTCTCTAGAACATCTCTCTCCTCTATGCAAATCCCCCACTCTACTTCTCACCTTCCCTGTAAGGCACACCTCAAGCAACACCCAGGAAGGTGCTCCTGTTGTGCTGGGTGCGCCGCAATGCAACTGTACCTCTCTCTGTCTCACATGGGGCCTTCATCCCATTGCATGCTTTCCCTCACTATTCTGTAAGTTTCCTGAGAGCCAGAGCTCTTTCCTTTAATATCCTCAACACTGAGCAGCACAGTAGGGATTCAAAAAATTGTAGTGAATGTAGTTCTTACTATAATGATGAACACACACCTTAGAAAACAAAGATTGCAAAATCGTCCTTGCCTCCTAGGCTTGCAATATTTCCCCAGTATTTAAGAGGCTTGGGCATGTGATGGGGATGGGTCTCACTCTTCTCACTAGAGCTTTTCCTGCCTTGGCTCTGACCTGTCCCTTAGTCCCAATCAGTCATTTAAACCCGTTTTGGCTTCTTAGTCCCATTACAAAAAGGCCTCCCTTGAGTACCAGGGAATAAATTTGTTAATGTTGGCAAAGTGCATAGAAGATGGAAGGAGCTGTGTGTGTGCTAAATATTATTATTAATAATGGTATGAGCTGGATTATTCATTTCCACAGCACATCTCCTATTCAGTCTGTGCAAAATTGGAAATGGGTTGTGTTAAATTGGCTTACCTGCTCCATTTGGCCCTGTCAGGAAAAATCAATGAGACACACATGAATATTCTCCCATGAACATAGCCATTTTCAAAGTTAGACAATCATCAATATTTATTGTAAGCAGTTATGAGGAAAAATGGATGAATATTTAACACACGAGAGCATTTAAGTTTTATTATTAAATGTACTTGGCCAAGCAAATTTGGGAGCTATATTTGGGCCTTAATTTACAACAGAAAATCCATATTTTTAATTAGATACATGGTCATGTTTGAGAGGCTGTCACTGGAAAGGTCTCGAAATCTGAAGGTAGAGAACAACTTCTGAATGGCAAAAACTACTTCCTTATGCCTAGCCAGGAGTCCCAGACAATTGTAGGATAATGCTTCTAGAGATTTCCTGGTTTTATCAATGGGACAGCATCTTAATGTCAGATATTAGAAGCTTCCAGTCATACATGCTTCAGTGGGTTTTGGATGTCCCATTTCAGGACCGATAGTAGACTTTGTAAGAAGGGACATTGCTCACTGAATGCTTTGAAGGAATCTGATTCCAGAAGCATCAGAAAGACTATGGAGCAGGAGGCTGTGGAAAGTCCATTGAAGTGGAACATGAAAATACATGTGTTCTAACCCAGTCTCTACTACCCAGCTGTGTGACCTTGGAAAAAGACTTCATTCTCTGGGCCTCAGCTTTTCCCATCTGTAAAATAAACTAGATCTTTAAAGTCCTTTCCAGAGCTCACTTTGAGTAGCTTTGTGGTGTTGTATTGAACTCAGTGTATGAAGCACTCACATTTGCTCTGCCAATACCCATTCCCCAAACCTCCAGTGAAGAGTCCCCCACACTAAGCTCTGATTTGGCTTTTGACAGGAGCCAACCTGGCTGTAGCTCTCATATCTGACCCAGTAGTGCCCAGAGACTTTAGCTACTCCCAATACTTCTGGGCTTAGAGGGGGTACCATGACATAGGGGTCAAGACTTCAATATATAAATTTTGGGGGACACAACTCAAGCTGTAACACTCTCCAGCCAGTCTTTCCCATCTCAGTTGATGCCACTCTACCCACCCAGTTGTTTAGGCCAACAACATTGGTGTCATCTTTGAATCCCACCTTTTTACTCTTCTCTCTGATATATTAACCTGTCCTATTGGCGCTGCCTTCCAAAGAACCAGACCATTTTTCATCCCTGTCCCTGCTACCACCTGGCTTGGGCAGCCTTCTTCTGTCTTCTTGTCTCCACTGATTTCCTTGATTTTACCCTTGCCTCCCACAGTCTAATCAGTAACTCTCACTGATGCAGTAGCAAGAATGATCCATTTGAAACGTTAGTCAGCATATGTCCTTCCTCTGCACAAAGCCCTCCACATGATGTCACATTCATTTCTAGAAAGAGCCTGAGTCCTAACAAGGTCCCCCACTGCCTGGTTCCCATGGACTCTCTGAACCTTGACCACTCTGCTCCATTCACTATCCTGTTGTTCCTTGAAGACACCAGAATTCTCCTGTCTGGAATGCTTCTTCCTCACAATCCACTCCTTCACCTCCTTCCAGTGTTTGCCAGAATGTCCCTTTTCAGTGAGGCTTTCCCCAAAACCCCTAAATATAAGTGCAAACCTTCCATTTTATATAGAGCTTGTGGCAAAATAAGGCAAGGAAAGTCTGTGTCCAAGCAATTGCTTTCAAGTGTGATTAATAACACTAATTATTTCAAAATAGCACCTACCTGGTTTGTCTACAAACAAGCAGACACAAGCAGGCACTTAGATAAATAGTTTAATGTCATAATTTTTCTTCCTTCTAGAGTGAGCAAGCTTAAAACTGCCAGAATGTATGACCATAGACTGGCAGTAGCCAGTGTTGCAGGAGATTATAAATCTTGGTCAAGGATAGTGTAGATGGCTCTGCAGACTCATTCAACATTCATGGAATCCCAGACATTTTCAGTCTGGACTGTCTTGCGACCAGAGGGCTTGAGACTTGATCTCAAAGGAAATTAAATTCATGTTTTTACACCCTAGTCTCCCAAGCATCCTAATTTTTGGTATGAATTTAACTGAGCAATTTGGAATGTTTCATGCAGCATGTATCTTATTTAGCCTTTAGCATTGTTCAGTTCCCTAAAACCTTAATCATTCTGCCAAACAAAGAGAAAGAGAGAATCCTCTTCTCTAGCCTCTGCGGAACTCCTTACCATGGGTTTCTTGCACTCGCCCATTACAGGAATCAGCAAAATCTCTCCCATCTGCAGCTGCTATTCTCTAATGGGCCTGCTGTGCTTTCCAGTAGAATACTTTTTGCTTCATCAAGGTTTCTCCTATTCCCCAGTCTATCAGACACATGGAAGGCTCCCTGTTCTTCCTCCTTCCTCCAGCCCCCACACAGTCTCTGATACCCTGCAGGGTTTGTGACTGTTAGAAACTTATCATTCCCATCTTGTATCAGACCTTTCCACTGACTTTGTTGTTAAAGGGTATCCCTTCCCCCCTGCCCCAGGAAACCAGCCTCTATCCTAAACCTCTCTCTTTTAAATCTTATGGTAGGATTTATTACCAAGAGGATAATAATGTAAAACCAGAGAGGGTAAAGAATTTGCTCAGGGTCTCACAGCTTGTGAGCAGCAGAACTGGGGTGTGAATTCTGTCTGCTTGATTCTGATCTTTTTAAAAATTTTATTCAAAACTGCATTTCTTAATATTGTTATCATTACCATTGATATTGGATATGCCATGTACTCTTTCTGGGATCATGATCTTTCTTCCTATTTTTTCCCTTAATTCTTTATTCGATGCCTTCTGTTGCGTGCTCCACCTACATTTGCTTTTTTGGAAGAATACATTCATTCTGGTGATTTCATCAGTCATTTCCCTCTCCCCACATTTCTTCCTTTAACACTATCCTTTAACTCTTGCACTGCCTTTGGGACATAGGCATAGGGATGTGAATATGACCTGCCTTAGATTCAAATCTGAAAATTTTTAAAAAGCGGTCCTTCCCTTGACCAGCACCTCCCCCTCCCCAGGCTCTGTCACTCCAGTGCCACTCGCCTGCTTGATTTCACACCATCTGCTCCATGAAGAGGAGCTTCTCAGTAGAGTTGTCACAAGCATTACAAAGTGTTAGCAGCAGCTGGTTAAGCATATTTATGCTATAGTAGAAACAAGAGGATTGGCCATGATAACACAAAACGGGCGATTTGGGCAATACAGAGTAATGGGAGACAGATGTGGTACATGATGTTTCGGTGCTAGAGACTAGCATGACCCCAGCATATCTCAAAGGCAGTAACAATGGAAATGAACACCAGAGCCCAGACAACAGCAACTCTGGAAAATCCAGCTGGATGATACACTGTGGGGAGTGGGTGAAATGATTACTTTAGATGTGAGAATGAGAGACACTGGAGAAAGCCTCTGAACTTCTCTGAGCCTCCATTTTCTTATCTAGAATGCTGATAACCATAGTAGATACCTCAGTGGGTTGTAGTAAGAATTAAATGAGACAATGAACACAAAGCCCTTAGTTTAGCAACTATCACATAGTAAGAAGAGTGCAATAAATATTAGGAATGGTCATTATCATCTTTCTCACCATCATCCAGATGCTACATGAAGTCGACTATGTCCATTGAAGTGTGGCATGTTGTGAGCAATATATGAAGCAATGTACAAAATAATGGTTTTATTCATTTAACCACTTATCTAAGAAATAGTTACTGTGTTCTTACCATGTGCAGGCAAAGTTCCAGCATTAAAAATACTGCAGTAAGCCAAACAGCAATGGTTGTGCCCTCACAGACACCTTATTCTAATGAAGGAAGACAGAAAATAAGCCAAGAAATATATAAATTAAGCAAACAATATCAGAATGTGATGTGCATTCTGCAAAGAACTAAAACATATTTCTGTGCCAATGATTGGGTGGATACTTTAATTTGGATGGTCTCAAACTATAAACAAGAAATTGTCACATGAAGGTCAGAAAGTAAGCATCCCAGACAGAAGGCACAGTTGTGCAAAGGCTCTAAGGGAGTAAGTATTTTGGTGGGTCCGTGGAGCGGAAAGGAGGACAGGATGGCGTGTCGGGTAAAGGCGGGAATGGTACCAGATAAGTCATAGAAGTAGGAGCGGCCTGATCATAAACGGCCTTATGAACCACGGCATCAGTACTGGGGCAGAGTAATTGGTACTGAATTATCTTCTGTGGTAAATAGCTAGATAAACGGAAAGAATATGGAAAACAATGGCTTTCAGATGTTGGATAAAAGGCGCCAGAGAAAAACCGTGATCCTTGAAGAGAAGCACATGAAGTGAGCCTCCTCCCCACGTTCACTTTCTGTGTGGATGCACTTTCTGGAACACAGTGTAGGGATTTAGAGCATGAGCAGAGCACAGCAGTCTCACGGAGCTGAGTAGGTGGAGATCCAAGTTTGGGGATGCTAACACAGATGAAATTTCAAAGGGCAGAGTACCAGAAAGGAAGGAGTTAGGCAAAGAAAAAACTTGAGAAATCTGCATAGACGTCTTCTTAAGGTCTTTGACCAAATATTAAGATACAGATGCAAAGGGTAAGGTTCTATGTAGCCTGGCTAAGAACAGCAACTGCGGAGCTCTATGCTGAACAGAGATTTCAAAGTGCCCTTAAGACAGATTGGACACTGAATGAGAAAAAAGAAACTAGTTAAACTGAAACATGGAGAGAAAGAAAAAAGACTGACAAAATGGAAGAGAACCTTAGTGATTTGTGGGACATTATCAAGAATCTAACATGTGTATGCCTGAAGTTCCAGAAAGAGGAGAGAGATATTTGAAGAAATAATGCTTCAAAACATCTCAAAATTACAGAAAAATATTAACTCATCAGCTCAGAAAACCAAAAGCAAGACAAATACAAAGAAAATCACACCTAAGTATATCACAGTCAAATTGCCAGGAAAATAAAGAGAAAATGTTAAAAGCAGCCAAAGAGAGAGAGAGAGAGAGAGAGAGAGAGAGACATTGCATATAAAAGAAAAACGATAAGAATGTATGCTGTCTTCTCATAAGAAGGCAAGTTAGAGGATGGAACAACATTTTTGAAATACTGGAAGAAAAAAGTCAGCCTAGCTTTCTACATCCAGCGAAAATATCTTCCAAAAACATTAAGGCAAGAGAAGGTTAGTTTCTGGTAAACAAAAGCTGAGAGAAATTGTCACCCTCAGAACTGCACTATAAGACATGGTAAAGAACTTGGAGAGAGAGAGGGCTGGAGGAGGTGGGAGGGAGTTGAATGAATTGGAGCTAAGACAGGTGAGAGGAGAGCAAAAGGGAAACACAATATAGATGCTTCGAAACTCACCATGGGTTACGCCCCAATAAACCCCTCCTAAGTTGTAGACATTGTAAGTTAAAATGCTTGAATATGCCTGACCTACTGAACGTCATAGCTCAGCCTAGCCTGCCTCAGAACACTCAGAACACAGTTGGGCAAAACCATCTGGCAGCACAGCACACTGTGGAGTATTGATTGCCTACCCTCGTTCTTGTTTCTGCCTGGGAGCTGTGGCTCACGGCCATTGTCCAGCATATTCAATCACAAATCACTAGCTGGGGAAAAGATCAAAGTTTGACATTTGAAGTGTGATTTCTACTGAATGCATGTGCCCCTTTTGCACCATCATAAAGTTGAAAAATGTTCATTAGGACCATCGTTAAGGGGAGAACCATCTGTAATGCCTTCCATCATATTGCTAAATCAAAATGTCCTTCAAGGGCCAGGTGCAGTGGCTCAGCCTATAATTCCAACACTTTGGGAGGCAGAGGTGGAAGGATTGCTTGAGCCCAGGAATTCAAGACCAGCCTAGGCAACATAGTGAGACTTCATTTCTACAAATTTAAAAATTAAAAAATGAGCCAGGCGTGGTGGTGTGGCCTGTAGTCCCAGCTGCTCAGGAGGCTGAGGGCAGCAGGATTGCCTGAGCCCAGGAGGTCAAGATTGTGGTGAGCCGTGATCATGCCACTGCACTCCAGCCTGGGTGACAGTGTGAGTACCTAACTAAAAAGAAAAAAAAAAAAAAGTCTTCAAGAAAATGACATCAGATGATCACTCTTACCTAGTCGAATGAATGAAGAGTCCTGCTCATTGTAAATATGTGAATAAATAGAAAAGACTTTCTCCCTCACTTCTTAATCTCTTTAAGAAATAATTGCTTAAAACAAAATAATAAAACTGTATCATCGAATTTATAATACATAGAAGCAAAATGTATGTCAATAGTTGTACCACAGACAAAAGAAGATAAGTGAAAACATAATTGTAAGTTTTTTATATGTGAAGCAGGCTAATATTTTTTTTTCAAGGGAGACTATATTTAGTTCAGAGAGCATATTGTAATCTCAGAGGATTTAATAAGAAAATTTTAATGGAACATAGCTAAAATGTTAATAGAGGAAATGAAATAATAAAAAATAACATACAAAAAGGCAGTAAAAAAGGGAAGAAAAGGAACAAAACTCAGATAATACAAATGGAGAGGGAAAATAAAGAGGATGATAGTCTTAAACTCAATTATATTAATAATTACATTATGGCAGATATTATCAAACTCTAAATGAGCAAGACCCAGATATAGGCTATTTATAACACAAATGCCTTAAATAAAAAGATGCCAGTAAATTAAAAATAGAAAAACAAAAAAACATAAAATGGGAACACAAGTAAGAAAGTAGAAATAGCCATATTAATATCAGGCCAAGAGACTTTAAGGCAAAGAGTATCATTAGAAATAAAGGCGATGTTTCATAATGAGAGAAGAATCAACCCATTAAGAGGACATAACAATCCTAAAAGCGTATACAGCTAATAACAGAGTTTCAAAATACATGAAGCAAAAACAGATGGGAGAAATAAAGAAATCTACAATCACAACTGGAGATTGTAAATATTGTTCTTTCAGTAATTGATACAACAGGTAGATACATATAATGAGAAACCATTGGCAAGTTTGGAGCCAGGGCAAGCATGATCTTATTTACTTTATGAAGACCACTCTGGCTTCAACGTGGAAGATGGATTGTAGGGAAAACTAGGAAAAAAGTTAGGAGGCTATTATAATAGAACAGGTAAGAATGTTAATGACCTGAACTAAGATGGTAGTGATGGCCCTGGGGAAAATGGACAGATCCAAATAAGCCCTGTTGGTACATCCACAACCAGTCAAGTATAAGAACGTCTAGGCATACAGTTGCTCGATCTTTGACTCCAAGTCTCGTGCAGTAAGACTAGAACAAATAACAAACTGTAATTACTCTGCAAACCCAAAATCTAACAACATAGTCCTATCTACCCTGGGATACTAAATAAAAAACCATCTAGTTTGAGGCAGATTAAGAGTGGACAAATTTGCTGATATTAAGATTGTCAGAACATTCATAAGAAAGAATTTATCGAATGTGAACACAGCATCAGGACTTTAAGCTTGGTACTTTCAAGAACATTTGAACTCCTCATTGTATTTTTGGCTATTGGCTTAGATATTCTCATAAGGACATTTCTATAGGTAGCTTTCCTGAGATTATTGATCTGGGTCCAGCTGCCCACCTTTGTTTTTCTTTTTGCTTTCAGGAAGGCAAGTGAGCCTGATGGCCCTACCAGGGTGGACAGCCATAGATATGTGTGTATTGGGTAGAGACTCTTGATAGCTCTGATGATTAGTGAATGCTTACAAAAAACACTGCTGGGTCGAAGTTCCACTCCTGTTTACCAAGAAAAAATATGCAGACCTCCCAGGCTGGGACCTAGATACAACCTAACTATAATTTAATTGATATTTATTAAGCATTTTTCTGTAAGTTGAGCTCTTGTGTGTACTAAGCTATGGTGATAGAATGGTGGAAAGCCAGAAAATGTCCCTGTTCTCATGAAATCTACTGCTGAATGAGAGGAAATAGACATTAAGCAGTCAATTAAGCAAAAAGTGATGAGAATTTTGCCAAGCGCAATGAGAGAAAGGTACTTGCCAACATATAACACTACTGTAGAAAATTGGGGAAAGGGTCCTTGAGGAAGTGACCTTTAATCAGAAGACTGGAGAAGAGAAACTGGGTGAAGAGGGAAGAAAGAACAACCCAAGCAGAGAAAGTGTAAAGACTCACAGAACACTGGAAGAAAGAGGCAGGGAGATTGGAGGGTTGCAAATAAACCCATGAAGCTGGAGTAGAGAAACAGAGAGGGAGGGATAGAGAGGTTAAAGAAAACAGAGAATTGGGTAGGGGCCAGATTATTAAAGGATTTTTTCCTATGAGCAGTGGAGCAACAGGAATCCAATATAAAGCTTTAAGCTTTAAGTAACAGTGCAAGAAAATCTCAAAGACTGAATTCTGGGAGCTAATTTATTGTTAGAAGCCAAAGTTTGAAATGCATTCATCCTGGGCTTTAAGACGCTCAGAGACTCATCAAAGAGTACCAAAGTCCTGGTGTTACTTCTGCTGAGACAGAAGCCTGAGGGTGTGCTGTGGTTGGCTGAAGCTTCAAGCTAGGGATGGTTTAGGGGAAGCTCAGGTCCCAGATCTCAGGAGCCGAAGGAGCCACCTGGAAAATAGACTGTACTGTCCATTAACACAACATCTTTTTTCTTTGATCCAATTACTGAATTGGAAAGGTGGTGTTGAAAACCAATGAAAGTTTTTAACATTAATCACCATCTAATGATGACAATGCCTGGTGATGTCAGATTTTATTTGATAGATTTATCCTGAAAGTGATATGTACACTGACAGTTGAGGAAATTAATGGTTTGACTTTATGGGGACTGACAGGATAAACTGACTCTGACAGGCTAAATTAGGATGAGGCTGTTACAGAATGTAAAATGCCAACTTCATATTTTGAGGGTAATGCTTTGGAGACTGTTGATACTGATTTCTAAGTCTTGCAGATGTGTTTAAATAAATAAAAATTCAGGAGAGGACACTGTCTTGAAGAGACGACATTCCAGCGCAGGGATGATAAATAATTTAGACGTAGCATCTTCAACCACACACATTTAAAAAAATATACAGCTTTATTCATTGAATCAAATAAGGTAAAGCAAAATGAATCAATTTCAGGTTTATATTTGCAATTTTAGTGTGTATCAACATTCCTTGAGGGCAGAAATCTGTCTCATGCGTCTCTGTACTCCTGATGCCTAGCACAGTGAGGGGCACAGAGATGGCAGTCAACAAATGCTAGTTACAAAAATGGGTGGCATATCAATCAGTATTAGTGATCAACAATAGGTAATTGGTAGCCATTCACCATTTTATAATGTATGTAATATGCTGTAATAGACATACAAAAGTGTACAAAATTGAATTGCGGGATTCATGTACAAAGATGAATTGCAGGAGTTCATGAAAAATACACTTAATTAAACTTCTTAACCTCTAGGGCAATTTGGAAAAAAATGTTTTAATCAGAACAATATAGTATCTTTGAGTCAACTACATTGAGCAAATTTAATTATTTTATCAGTATCTCTATATAAAAGAGATATACACTTCCCATTTCCCCTTCTTTTTTATATTTCCCAAATCATTTTCAATGTGATCAATTCTTTTCTAAAGAGAAATTTTTGGAGCCCAGATGTGACTCATTGATTGTGTTTCTATCGCTCCTAATGATGTCTTTATCATTATTGTCCTTCATTATTTGTACAAAATGCAATTTATCTGGCTTGAACTTTACAGCTATGAATTTTGACAAAAAATATGATTTTCCACCAATTTTGTCATAAATTTTTACCATGTGTAGTTTTAGCTACAGTCAATTTTATTTCATGTTGATTTTTTTCCCCAATAATATTCATTGCATATTGAAGAAAAGCCTATCATAAAATTTTGGGCAATATTGTAAAATGTAGAGATTGGAGAGATCAGGGTTGGAGGGAGGTGGGAGTGGGTCTGGATGAATAGGAGATGAGACAGGAGATGGAAGAGGGGATGACAAGGAAGTCATGCCTTAATCAGATTGTTAAACCAAAAATGTTTACCTTCATCAAAGGAATATGTATCAGTGATTGAGTTCTTATACTTGGCATCCTTGAAATTCACTGAGAATAAAGTTAACCCCACATTTTCATGAAGCAAAACATCATAATTTACTTAAAAATCTTATAGATGTTCAATTACAACCTTCTTGCAAAAGTATCATGATAGTTCCTTATCTTGATAGGGTCCATCTTCTGAAACTTACTTTCCAAACATAATAGGCACATTTCAGAGGTGAAAGGTCCTTGCTTGAAATGCAGGAGCCACTTGCTAAGACTGGAGACAAGGCCTGAGAATCCTCAAGCACCATCCCCTGTTGTTATCCATTAAAATACACATTCTCCGGGAGATCACTATGAAGCAGTGCTTTTTCCATAAATTGTTGACCACAGACTTCCGTGGATATTAGACTTTTGTCTAATATTTGTGGGTATTAGACTTTTGCTTATTGTATGTGTTGTATGTGGTTGTCTTCTCACTCTCTATGGTATTCAATGATGAATAGAACTTCTTAATCCTAATGTAGCAAAATTTAGCCATATTTTTTTCTTTTTTGGGGTGAGGGTTGGAGTCTCACTCTGTCGCCCAGGCTGGAGTGCCATGGCATGCTCACGGCCACCACAGCATCCACTTGCTGGGCTCCGACGATCCTTCCGTCTCAGCCTTCCAAGTAATTGGAACTACAGGCGCAAGCACCATCCCCTCTTGTTATCCATTAAAATGCACATTCTCTGGGAGATCACTATGAAGCAGTGCTTTTTCCATAGATGAACATTCATTATTTAACCACACCCAGCTAATTTTTTTATTTATTGTAGAGACGAGGTCTCACCAAGTTGCCCAGGGGGGGTCTCAAACCCCTGGGCTTAAGCAGTCCTCTCGCCTCGGCCTCCCAATGTGCTGGGATTACAGGTTTGCGCCACTGCACCCAACCGGCCATTTTCTTTTATAGGTTCTTGTTTAAAAATACTTTCTAACCCTGGAGTCATGAAACTCATGAAACTATGTTCCTAAAACATATTGTGAAAGTTTTATTGTTTTTGACTTTCACATTTAGGATTTTAACCTACTTAGAATCAATTTTGCATATATGTTATTTGGCAGAAGTTCAATCTCATTTTTTCCCATAACCCAATTTTCCCAGATCCATTTATTGAAAAGACCAACTTTTCTTCACTGTTTCCTACTGATTTGCTGTATTGATGTTCACATATATGTCACACTTTTGGGTTCTTCATTCCTTTTGCATCTCAGACATATTATCTGTCTCTATCTTTACTGCCTGAAGTAAATTCTTTATAATTTCTGCTGATTGAAAACAACACCAGCTTTTGTTTGTATAAAAATGTCTTTATTTTACCCTTATTCTTGGAAGACGTTTCCCTTGGATATGGAATTATGAAATGGCAATTACTTTCTAGCAGCATATCATTCCACTGTATTTCTGCTTCTGCTGTTCCTATGAAGAAAGGAGCTGTCTGCAATTGCTTTTTTATCGACAGCCTGTGACCCCCTCACTCCTCCTCATCCCGGCTGCTTTTAAGATCTTCTCTTTGTCTTTGATGTTCTGTGGTCTCACTATTTGCTGTGTATCTAGGTGTTTTTTGTTTGTTTGTTTTAGTAATCTTGCTTGGGGTTCACGGGGATTCTTCAACCAAAAGTACATTTTATCAGAAAAAAATAGCTGGTCTTTATTCCTTTTTTCCTTCTTTCTGGAGTGGAAAGGACTTCAGCATATGTGCTGCTATGCAAGAGAAAGGATCAGATAAGCTGAAGAGATAGAAAAGAGGTTAATAATGGATGAAATGAGGTCCCTGAGGAAGAGGAACAGCCTGGGGCCCATAGCTCAGGTAAACAACGATGTCTCTGTTGGAGGAGGAGGGATGGGTGGGAATATACTCAGTATTTGGTGCTGAGCAGTAAGCAGAAAGTTAATGGTATTTTGTTTGATGGCTTCTATTTTATCTGTGAATAAGGGATGAACATTCATTATTCAATAATTGTTTAGGGGCATAGTGGTGAGCAGAACAAGCATACTCTTCACCTTCATAAGGCTCATTTTTCAAAGAAGGAAACTGACTCTATGAAGTAACAAATTAAAATAAATTGTCACTGATTGTGAAAGTGCATGAAGGAAATATACAGTGTACTGTAATGAAGAACGTTTTTAAATATGATGGTTAACATTGGCATCTCTGGGTGGTGACTTTTAAACTGAGACCTAGAAGACAAGAAGCTGGGCAGCCTGGACGAACTTTCCATGAACAGAGAATGGCAGGTACAGAAGCCTGAGGTGGGAAAGAGCTTTGCACATTCTAGGAACTTACAGGTCAGGGTGTTTAGGGAAAAGTAAGTGACAAGAAAAAATGGGCAAGGCGAGGTCAAGGAGCTACTCAGAGATAGAATTATCTGGGACTTTGTAGGGCATGGTAAGGGGTTTCTATTTTTGTTCAAGTTAAGTGAATAGTCACTAAAGGTTTTCTTTCTCTCTCTCTCTTTTTTAATTTTAAAGATGTCAGGTACAATTCAGGGTTAGGTACATAAGTGGTCATTGTACAGGTGAAGTTTGGACTTCCCATTGGGCCTCAGTTTGCCTGACTTGGAATTAGGTGCCCTTATTGATGTTATGTGCACCTCCCCTCCTCCCGACCTCCCTCCCCTGGCAGGGACCCACTACTGCCAATCCCTTTCGTGTAGTGTTATGATAAATGTTCAAAGTCCACTTATGAGTGAGAATATGTGGTTCTCGGTAGTTTCTGTGACAGATCACTGAGTATGATGAATTCTAAATCTGTCCAAGTTGCTGCAAAGTCCATAATTTTGTCCTTTATAGCTGCGTATATTCCATCATGCATAAGTGACTTGATATGACTGTCCTTTCCCAAATTGCATTACTTCTTCACAGCCCACCCTCATTCCACTCTGTCCCTAGTAACTCTAGTTATTAATGTAGCATGTAAGCTTTCCTATATACATCACATACATGTATATATATAAACACATGTATGTATACCTATGTGTGTATATATTATATACACATGTATGTATAGCTGTGTGTGTATATATTATATACAGCTGCATGTATACATACATTTATGATATCTTGTCATTATTTTCAAAATCCAACATTGTTAAATTGATGTTCTCTGCATGTTTATTGCAGCATTATTCACAATAGCAAAAACATGGCAACAACAGTGCTGCCCATTGAAAGAGGACTGAATTTTTAAAATGTGGTACATATGCACAATGGAATATTATACAGCCTTAAAGGACAAAATCATAAACTTCACAGCAGCTTGGATGAACTTAGAGGCTATAATACTGAGTGATCTATCACAGAAACAAAATATCACATGCTCTCCCTCTTAAGCAGACCTTGAACAACTATCATAATACTATAAGAAAGAGATTGGCAGTAGTGGGAAACTGCCAGGGGAGGGGGTGCACACCTCATCAACAAGGGTACTTGCATAATGAACATTTGTATACCTAACCCTGAATTGTACCCCACATCTTTAAAACAAAAAATAAAAAAAATTGATGTGCTCTTTTATTTATACTTTTTGCTGCATCGTGATTTTTTAATTTAATAGCACCTTATGGAAACTTCCCTATGTCAGTTAGTATAGGTTGTCATTCTTTCTTTTTTGTATATATGCTGCTGAAGCTAGAACAATCAATCTTTCTTTTTAACGCCCTCACTATATTAGGCATTCTCTTTATGTTGTGATAATTGGTTTTATTTTTGGCCACTAAAAACAATGCTGAAACAAACAATTCTGTACATATATACTTACATATTCATGCTGATATTTATCAAGGGTATATTCTCAGAAGTGGAATTGCTTGATCAAAGTACATATGTATTTTTTATATTAAGATGTTTCTAATTTCTTTTTGGAAGTTCTTATTAGTTAAGATTTGTATGAAAAATATACATGAGTATTCTTTTCCCATATCCTTATTATGTTGCTTTTATCTTTTTTCTGTTTAATGAGTGCAAATATATATATAATATACACATATGCATATATACATTGTGTATGTGTGTGTGTATATATATGTAAACTTGGTACTTTATAGTGAGTTGAGCATCTTTTCATTGATTTGCCTACTATTTGGACTTTTTCACCTATGAATTGTTGTTCCTTTGTTCATTTTACTAACATGTTATTTGTCTTCTTTTCATTGTTTTGAAAGATCTCTACATGATAAGGACATGAACTGATTTCTACAATGTAAGTATGATTTTCCAATATTTTATTTTTAATGACATCATAGTATCTTTCATCATAGCAGATTTTTTTGTATAGTCAAACATGTTTGTTGTTTTTAGCTTTTATATTTTAGTCTTCGTTAAAAAGTTCTCTTTCAAGTCCTCGATTTTATGTAAAATATTATTTATTTATTTTGTAAGACTATTCTTTTTTTTTTTAAGCATTCATTATCAAGTCACTTGTAATTTATTTTTTAAGAGATGGAGTCTTGCTATGTTGCCCAGGCTAGAGGGCTATTCCCGGCACAATCATATTACACTATAGCATCAAACTCCTGGGCTCCAGTGATCCTCCTGCCTCAGCCTCCCAAGTAGCTGAGACTATAGGCACATACCACTCTGTCCAGCATTATTTATTTATTTAGGCATTTTTAATATGCTTCTTCTAGATCAATGATTAGTTGTGCCAATAATTAGTTATTAATTAATATCATTTTCCCAATTACTGAATGCATCATCTTTGTCATATGCTAAATTTCCAAATATGCTGACATCTATTTCCAAATTCTTTTTTTGTTTTGAAAATGATTATATATTTATTGACGTTTATTCATTTTCATTTTGCAGTTCTTTGGTGTAGTACTCGGTTTTTTTCTGTCATGTTCCATTGATCTACTTAAATATTGATTTTATTTTGGCTTTACATTCTAATATCTCTTGTTCTGTTTTAAAGTATGTTCACATGTCTACTGAGGAAAGTTCCCCTCAACACTCTTATTATTCATACTTTCCATGCTTATCCTTGGCATTTGTCTTTCCATTCAGACACTGAAATAAATCTTCAGCATTCTCAGCCATCCCTACCCCTGCAAAACAAAAACAAACAACCAGACAACAAAAAAACTAAAATCTTTCTCAAAACAAAAATAACCTGTTAGTATTCTGATTCGAATATTAAATTTATAAGTTAATTTGGAAAAAAGTTGGCATTTTTAAAAACATTAATTTCCTTATCTAAGAAATGGTATGTTTTCCTCTTTACTCAGATCTTATTTTGTATTCTTCAATAAGGTTTTATAGTTGTGATCATCTAAGTCTGGGACTTTTTAAAAATTTGTTCTTAAATACTTGATAGTTTTTGTCACCCTAGTGAAATGACCCCTTCCTCATTTTCATGACCAGATGCTGATTGCTAGAATTGAGGTACTTTTAGAATATCTTCTTGGGTACCTTAATAATTGATACTACAAACTCTACTAAACTTAATGTTGTTTATGAATGTGTTTAGACCAAGCTATGCTCACCTGGGGAGGTGAGAGAACGATGGGTAAGAAGTTTGTTCAGTCCTGATCACACTGGGCACTGTATTGTCCTGTTATTTTGTGAAGTAGAAAACCCTGAGAAGATGGAGGAGCTCCTGGCCCAGGTCTGATGGTTTCTACCACGTGTGCGGTTCCAGTCACAGGCTGGGGGCTCCAGGCTTGTGCTTAAGAGGCTGGGCCTGGAGGGGCATGAATATACATACCAAGAGTCTTAGATGTCCTAACCTCCTCCGAGGTTTCTTCTGAAGCTGCACACTGCTCGGTGAGGATTTGAGGGTCAGGAAGCTTGCTCCGTCCTTGCAGAATGCTGCTGCTACTGCTTTGGCTCCTGGGATCTGACTTTCTTCCTTTCCCTTCAGGAATCTTGACTAAATTACCTGAGTGTTGCTGGTCTCTGCTAATCTGTGCTTGCTTCAATCATTTGTCAATACATGGTTGTACAAGATCATGTAAGTTTTTCTCACCCTGACTTTTTAAAATTACTTAAGTTCGCTCTTTCCTTTCACTTTGTGTGAGTTCCTTGTAGATCCTGGATGTTAGGCTTTTTGTCAGATGCATAATTTGCAAACATTTTTTCCCATTCTTTTGGCTGTCTCTTTACTCTCTTGATGACTTCTTTTGCTGTGCAAAAGCTTTTCAGTTTGATGAGGTCCCACTTGTCTATCTTATTTTTTATGGCATTCATATTTGGGGACTTTGTCAATAATTCCTTGTACTCTGATATGCAGATATGCATAAGGGTGTTTCCTATGTTTTTTTCTAGGGTTCTTATAGTTTTAGGTTTTACGTTTAGGTCTTTCATCCATTTTGAGTTGATTTTTTTGTCTGGTGATAGACAGGGGTCCTGTTTCATTTTCTTCATATAGTCAGCCAGTTTTCCCAACACCACTTGCTAAATATGGTATATATACATGATGGAGTACTATGCAGCCATACAGAAGAACAAAATCATGGACTGCGCCACAATTGGATGGAGTTGAAGACCATCATATTAAGTGATCTATCACAGAAACAAAGAACTGAATACTGCATGTTCTCACTCATAAGTGGG
>CAUYQG010102114.1:0-18536 GCA_963574415.1 Tarsius wallacei
GAGAGAGAGAGGAGTAAGAGGGAAAACAGACAAGCATACTGACTAGCAAATGAAAAGAGACACAAGGATTGAAACAAGTAAAAAGAAAAACAATAACAACTACAAACTAACCAACAACCGTAGGAAAAAACTAAAACATACAATGATGCTAACATACAAGCAAACCAACCTCCTTATTGGCGTGCTATTCCTCTATACAAAGATGGGGTTTACAGAGGAAAAAAACAAAGATGAACAAAACAAAACAAAAAAAGGAATAAAGTCAGTAAACTAACAGAACCAACCAAGCACACTCTGAGACTTTTCATTTAAGTCCAGTGTCCTTTCAGCTCTGTTTTCTAGCTGTCTTTGCAGGCTGGTAGATTTGTTCATAGTTAGGGTCAGTTGCCCCTGGCCTACTGTGAAGGGTAGTTCAAATCTGGGCTCCCTGCCCAGTCTGCCACTCAGATCTGGCCTGTGTCTATTTATCAAGGGGAAGAAACTTCTGTCTTTCCCATTTGGGGAACCCTTGGGTTCCTGATTTATATGACAGAGACTGGATTAGGTAACCTTTGAGATAATTTCTGCCTCTGCAGTGACTCATTATAAAATATGTGTCCTTAGCCTCCTTTCGACCAGTTGAGCAATAAAGCTCCTTAGGGCCACTTATCCCTCTACCATCTGACTAGTATATGTAGGAAAGTCTTAAAAGCTTCCCTTCTTCGCCAATCCAGTTGGTTCTGCATCACAGTTTCTTCTGAAATTTTACTTCTTTCAGTTGGCTGTTTATCATGGTCTAGTAGCCTAAGCAAGCAGTGCCCTCTTTATTAACCCCAGTAATGAATTGCATACATAGCCATACATTGACTGCATCAACTCAGCTTCATCTCTGTTATGAATCATGAACTAAACAAATAATTTTAGCATGTCCTCTGGGCATATCCATCAACGTCACCTTGATCTGCTATTCAACATGCCCAGCACCCACTGAAGTGAAAACATAATAGTCTCCCAGGTTGAAATGTGAGAAGATCCCATTATGCATCTGCTGAACCTAGTTGTCTCAATCTGTCCCTTCTGTAGATTCTACAAGGAGAGACCCAAAAAACCTGGAATTTATTTGTAAAACATTTTATATTTGTTCTTACATGTTTAAGCTTCAGTCACATTCAAAGTAGTCTCCATTTGATGCAATACACCTATCGTGATGCTTTTTCCGCTGCTCAAAACAGTTTTTGAACTCATCAATTTTGATGCTTTTTAGTGCTTCTGCCATTTTTTGTTTCACCTCTTCCATATTGGCACAAGATTTCCCTTTGAGGACTTTTGTTTTCATCTAGGTAATCGGGGGAAAAAAATCACTTGGGGAATGGTGGGGTCCAGGGGTCATATAGTTTTTGGTCAAAAACTGCTGAACAGTCAGCATGGGTGTGGGCAGGTCTGTTGTCACGGTGGAAGAACCAGCCACCTGTTTGTCACAAGTTAGGACATTTCTTCCACAGAGTGTTTCTCATAACAATGGTAGCTGGTATACTGATGCAAATGGGTTCCTAGAACACTTACCTAGTAGGGAATCCTGTACTATAATCCCACCCTCCAAAAAATAATTCCAGTTTTTTTTAATCCCTCCTCATAGATAGTGATTGTACAAAGAGTTAAAGAGTTATCTGTTCAATATTTGCCATAGTCTGATTGGTCTTGTGTGTCTAATACCCTATAATGGGAAACAATGTGATACATGTGAATTATGAAATCATAATCACAGAGATAATGATTTTTTAAATCCACATGCTTATTATGACACTTAAAAACCCCTGTTACAAAGCAGATTTTTTAAATGTTTTCTCCACTATGTGGAGAAATACTTATGAAGAAGCTTTGACCTTAGAAATAAGAAATAGGTTGGGAGGGTTCTACAACACCATAAAACTTACCCTTAAAACTATTAACATTGGTGAAGAAAAACATCTAAAACATAGACAGTATAGACAGTGTCCCTAGTGTGGTAAAGTGATGCTCATGATGGTGATTGCTGTGAACTTCTAATAGGACTTAATTGAACACTGCATAAGTTCAAGTCCAGTTCCCGACCTGGCCCTAGCATTGACCAGTCATGAGACAGCAGATGGATCACTGCACCTCTCTGGCCTTAGTCCCTTGGCTGTAAATTACTAAAAGGGACTCTGCCCTAACTAGTTCACATTGCTAACTTGAACACCAAACAAAAGAGTAGATGTGAACATCGTTGCAAGCACAATGCAGTATCTTCATTGAATGAAAGGCCTCACCTCATTTCATGCGCAATCAACTTTAATTCTGATTGCAGCCCTTGTTGTTAAGACCACTCTCAGAGGTTCCCACTCAGTCCCAATCCATAGTACTGAATGCCAGGTTGGTGTCTCCTACTCTTATCTGTAGCAGGCCAGCAAATTCTTTTACTGAAGCATTATGTCATTTTGTCTTTAGGTTGCAAGTCTGCCTTCTTGCGATCTTCTTCTATCAGTCCTTTCCCCCCAAACTAGGTATTCTACCATTATCTACTTTTTTTCACTTATTTGCATATTTATGTTATAGTAGTCATTGTTTCAAAAAGGAAGGACTAATAAAGTGTTAGAAACTCATCAGTGGTACTGCTTTGTGCAAAACCTTAAGAATTTGTGTGTGTGTGTGTGTGTGTGTGTGTGTTTGCACTGTCACAAATATGGATCTTTCGAAGGCCAGGAAATATGACTGCCAGAGTTCCACTATTTAGGCAGAGCGTGTTGAATGGGCCCCACAAATTTCTTATAGTCAGGAAAGCCATAGTAGATTTCAGGGAGAAGAAAGGAAAGGAAACAAACTCAAATGCTACAAATGTACCCGGTTTATTTAAATACTATTTTGTGATTATCTTCTAAATTTTTTTTTTTTTTTTTTTTTTGAGTTGGAGTCTCAAAATGTAACCCAGACTTGAGTGCAGTGGCCGCTCCCGGGCACCACAGCCTCAAGCTGCTGGGCTCCAGCAATCCTTCCGCTTCAGCCTTCCAAGTAGCCGGAATTACAGGCATGCGCTACCATGCCCAGCTGATTTTTCTGATTTATTGTAGAGATGAGGTCTCGCCAAATTGCCCAGACGGGTCTCGAACCCGTGGGTTCAGGCAATCCACTCACCTCAGCCTCCCAAAGTGTGGGATTACAGGCTGAGCCACCGAGCCCGGCTATCTTCTAAATTTTTTCAGGTCCCCTTTTCATTTGAATTGTTAATAGAGTTTTGAAGAAGAATTAATTGCAAGTAACATCAAAATTATAAAATAGATAGAACAGGCCCTGCTGACTTGCCACAGCTTAAAGCTAAAGAGAAAGTAGCCTGCATATCATGGAGCTCATATGAGTATTTCAGCTCCAATGTAACTGTCATTTCTCATTGCAGATGTAGTGTGGCTGCCACTGTATACTGCCTCTATAATAAACATAAGTACTGCACAATATAATTAATAGCAAATCATTTTTACTTTTAAATTTCAAAAAGGGATATGTTTTTTTCACAGAAATTCAAAATACAATACCAAAGTAAACTGCAAAATATAGCAATATATCAATGTGATTCTGCTTTAAGAAAGCCAATATACAAAATTTAGACTTGAAAATTAATGCTACTGTCATCACAGATAAATTCTTTGCTTATATTTCTCTATAGTGTTTTAAAAATTGTTATCTCACCTAGTTCATTTAAAATGATTTAATCTGTAACCAGTTTTCTTCTGAAATGTGTTATATCTCCATTACACAGCATTGAAAATGTACGTATACTACTTAGCTTCATGAAATAAAAGTATTCATTTTTACATAGAATTTTCTGCCTTTTTTCCTGTTTCTTATAATGATGACATCAATATTTGCTAACACATATAATGCATAGTGTATTTCTAAGAGCCTTCTTTCATCATGAACAGCCTTATCAGGAAGGTATTATTATCTCCCAGTTACAGATGATAAAACTGAGTCACGGAGAGATTAGTCACTTACCCTTACAACTAATTCATGATGAGTGGGACTTGAACCTGGCAATCCTGCTCCAGCATCCATGGTCGCAGTCACTATCCTAACAATTAGGACTCAATAACAATCGCTGTTTTGCCACGATTTACTGTGGTTGAATCTTATAGAAATAAGCTCTATAGTACTCAGGATCTGTTTTCTGACTTTTGCTGAAAACTTACAGACAATATGATGAATGTAGTGAGGTTTCAAGGAAATCCATACACCAGTCTAAGCTAGCTTTGTTATGTTCTCCCTGCCTTCTCATTTTAACTATGCCTACCACGGTGTCCAGACACTCAGTTCATGTTAATTGAGAGACTGAACATACTTAAACCAAGAGCTGGAAACGCAAGCGGTGGGGAGGGACTCAGCCACCATCGTGTAAATTGCTACCATGATCTAAGCCCAATTATCTTAGTCAGTAATAATAAAAACACAATATTGTAAATATAAATAGACCCTGATATATGGCAAATGATTAGTATGCATTACAACTTGCCAAATCTAAAACATGTCTTAAAATTCAAGGTGATGTTGCAGTAAGTACTGGAGAACTATACAAGAAAATTAATCATCTGCTTTTCATCCAAATTCACTTGTATGGGATATCTGTTCTTTGTGTTTTGTTTTATACTTTAATGCAATAAAGTGTTTACAAAGCATAAAGCACTGTGCTCATTTTTCATGTTTTACTTTAGCTTTTCCATTTATTTTTTGCTCTCTATACCACTTTTCACTGAAGAAAAGTTTGCTGACATATAGTGTAATCATTTTTTCTTAGTTACTCAATTGTGCAACACAATTTTATTTTTTGTATATTAAAAACATTTTAATCATCTCAACATGTTAAAAATTGATGTAGCTCTGTTTTTATGAATAGGTGGTTCTAAAACAAATAATTATGTTCAAATAAAATCTTTAGCAGATCCTTTCACTCTCCCTCCCTTTCTTCCCTTCTACCTTCGTCCCTTCCATAAATACTATTAAAGTTACAAACCTCACCCTTTAGAATTTGCACATCCAGTGAAAATAACAGAATGTGCTAGAAAAGGCTGGATTTCTGAAACTGTATTTGAAGCATAAGGCGAAATTCATGGAGATGGACTGGGTGGGAAAGGCTGAGTAGAAAGAAGGCGTGAAGATCAACAGAGTAAGTATGTGTCCGGGAGAGCCTGAAACCCAAAGACAATGAGCCATTTACTGTAGTGAGGATGGTAGCAAGAGGCACAGGACAGGTGTTTGGTTCCGGAAACACCTAGGAGGGTGTTTGGTTCCAGAATAAGAAAGGCACTGAAATCATGTTCAAAACTTTTCATTTTATTCTGAAGATTTTAAGGAATCATTAGAGATTTTTAAATAGAGGAGGAAAACTCTTTTGAATTTTTTTTAAATTGGAAAATACATTTTATTTAGAATGTAAATTAGAGGTGAAGAGAGAGAGAGAGTGATTTACCTCCCAAAGGTAGGGAAGGGGGACAAAGCCAAGAAACATGGCAGCCATAGCTCAAAGAGATACGTAGACATGCCAGAGTTTAACAAATCAATGGCTTATTTTAAGTTTTAACACAGTATTTGGAAACAATTCAAAGGTGAACTATAGTTGAATGATGCTGGAAGGTGTAGAACAGTCTAGCCATGATGAGAGCCAAATGGAGTCATGTCATGGATGGAAGGATGGAGAGGCATTTCAGGGATATGTTAAGTAGAATTGGCAGAATTTGATAACTGACTAAAGCTGAGAGGGGAAAGAAAGGTAGTTGAAGATAGCCTTCAAGTTTCCATATTGAATGACTTGGTAGGTGGTGCTCTCAAGAGACAAAGGAAAAAGAATAGGTTATACACAAAGATAATTCTGGTTTAAAAATATGGAGATTGAACAGTAGTAAGGTATCCAGACTAAATATTAAAGTCATTGCCACTGAAATTTGAAGCAAGACACATATGTTTGGTTTCATTTTAATTATTTAACTTGTTTTAGAAACTCAAATTAATGTAATAAGATAAAAATGCAATGTATGACAAATATTGAAAGAAAGGAAAAATTACTTTGTTATATCACATAACAATAACAACAATAAAATCAAGATCATCACATAAATATTATTAGAAGTACCTAAAAATTTGGTAGGATAGATGGATATCAAATACATGCAAAATGTAAGTGCTTTTCTTTATAGCATCAATAACTAGTTGGAAGTGACAACAGGGGAAAATATCAGGAAAATGACAAAACTATACAAGTTCCAGGAAAAATATAGCAAGAAAATTGCAGAACTTAAGCAAACTAGAAAAATGTATTTAATAAAAGCATAAATATAATGGCATTGCAGATTAATAGATTGTTTATTATATAAATATTTAAAATTTTATACGGCTAAAGATAAATATAGATAAAATATTTGTAATCATTTCATAAACAAGAAATATCACTCACATACCACCAGCACTTTCTTATTGACAATAAAAAAATATGTAGCACAAGTACAAATCGCAAAATTTCAACAGAAATAGATAAACAAATATAAATTGTCATCTAAAAGTTGTTCTAAACCAAAAGCTAAGGAAGTAAAATTAAAAATATAAATGAGATTCCATTTTCTGTTATTAAATATGCAAAAAATATTTAAATCCCATGATATTAAATCCTAGCAATTTCTGATCTGATATTTACCTGATAAGTGCCATTGAATCGCCATTGTAATACTTCCATCCTGCTTTATAAATATTCACTATCCTGAGACCTCTGTTCCCAGACCCCCATCCCACACTTCTCCAACTGGCCAAACCCTTCCAGCTTCAAGTTGCAGTAATTAGAGCGTTAATGCATGGCACCTGGATTCCCTGCCTTGCTGATTATTGAACATTTAGAATATTGTCCCTGGGTATGAGTATAGTAAAATAGGTCCTTCCTTATACTACAGGTTGGAACATGAATTGCTAAAACTTTTTGAAAAGTGATATGACTATATCTATTAAAATTCAAGTGCTTCTTTTTAACACCCCAACCCGGCTTTATTTTTTAATGTTATAAAAATAAAAGCACAGCAGATGATATATGTATAGAGTTGTTTGTAATGGCATAGTTTAAATAGCTAAAAACTATAAACGGCATGAATGCTTATCACTTAGAAAATGGCTGAAGAAATTATAGCCTATTTCTTCAATGCAATGTTGTATTGTACAGATATTTGAAAGAATAGATTAGATTTATGTTTATTGACTTGGAAAGATGCCCATAATGCACTGTTTAAAAATTTAAAACACAATGTGTAGGGTAAAATGTATTTTGTTTAAAAGAAGATAGTTACATTTTAGAAAAAGAAAAATACACCTCTCTCTATCTCTGTCTCTCTTTCATACACACACACACACATGCACACGCGCACACACACACACAGTGTAGGCATAAGTCTATATGGTGTGAGAATTAAAGTGTATGGATAAATACATTCCCATTTGCAGAGGAATGGGTGAAAGAAATATGTGTAGAGTATTAACTCTCTTTTCATATAATCCTTTATCGTTAGATTTTTATCAGCATTTTATTTTTCCCTTCTTTAAAAAATGTAAAAACGGGTACCTGATCTCAAACCAGGCAAAGTGGGGACCAAAGGGAGGTCCAAACTTACCTGTATGATGACCACTTGTATACCTAATCCTGAATTGTACCCCACATCTTTAAACTAAAAAAAAATAATAATTAATTAATTAAAAAAGGAGAAATACAGGACAAAGAGGAGTGTGGAAAGTACATTCTGCAGAGATGAAGCAAACTGTGATTATAATAGAGAAAAATTAAACATGGATTATATTATTTGGTAAGAAAAGAAAATAATACAAATTTAGACTCACCAAATAATGAAATATTTTATTCAACGAACCAATTTCCTCTAGAACACTGATTTTTAACATTTTTAAGGGTTAGAAGAATGGAATAAATCCCCTTTCCCAGATAAAGGTCACTGAGTTCTCAAATCCATAAATTGCACAGGATTTTGTAGGTTTGGTTAATCCCTGTTCCCAAGCCTTCTGATTAATTTTTGAATTAAAAGCAATTGTAAATAAGTGTAAAACACATATTTCTTAGATATGTCTTCTTTTCTCATTGTTTTGAAAATAGCCTATGTTTAGCATCATTTGCTTTCTTAAGAATGTGTTTAGTTTAATATTAAAGATTTAAAGCAAATTCAATCCTATCTTACCAGTCCAAGATTTCTTTACTCTCCTCTTATACTTGCCATTCCATTCTAACAGGGGTGAAGTAATGTCTCATTGTGGTTTTGATTTGTTTTTCACATACCCATTGGCCAGTTGAACATTTTTCACATACCCATTGGCCAGTTGTATGTGTCTTCTTTTGAGAAATGTCTGTTCAGGTCTTTTGCCCTTTTTAAAATCAGATTGTTTTGTTTTGCTATTGAGTTCTTTGTGTTCTTTTTATATTCTAGATATTAATTCCTAGTGCACAGTTTGCAAATGTTTTCTCCCATTCTGTATGTTGTCCCTTCACTTTGTTGAGTGTGTGTGTGTGTGTGTATGTGTGTGTGTGTGTGTTTGCTGTGCAGAAGCTTTTTAGTTTGATATAATCCTGTTTGTCTACTTTTGCTTTTGCTGCCTATACTTTTGAGATCTTCTCCAAAAAAAAATCCTTGCCCAGACCCATGGCATGAAGTGTTTCCTCTATGTTTTCTTGTAGTAGTTTTGTAGTATCAGGTATTAATTTTATTTATTTAATCCACTTTGAGTTGATTTTTATAAGTGGTGAGAGATAGTGGTATAGTTTCATTCTCCTACATGTGGATTTAATATCCAGTTTCCCCAGCACCATTTCTTGAAGAGACTGTCTTTTCCACAGTGTGTGTTCTTGGTGCCTTTGTTGAAAATCAGTTGGCTGTAAATGCATGGGTTTATAACTGGGCTCTCTTTCTGTTCTATTGGGCTATGTGGCTATTATAAAAAAGTCAAAAAAAAATAACAAATGCTGGTAAGGATGTAGAGAAAAGAGAACTCATATACTGTTGGTGAGAATGTAAATTGGTACAGTCACTATGAATAGTATGGAGATTCCTCAAAAAATTAAAAACAGAACTGCCATATGATCCAGCAACCCCACTCCTGCGTATATACCCAGAGGAAATGAAATCAGTATGTCAAAGAGACATCTACACCCCCAAGATTATTGCAGCACTGTTAATAACAGCCAAGATAGGAAATCAACTTAACTGTCTATCAGTGGATGAATGGATATTGAAAACAGGATACATATACACAATGGAATGCTATTCAGTCATAAAATCCTGTCATTTGTGGCAACATAAATAAGCCTAGAGGACATTATGTTAAGTGGAATAAGCCAAGCACAGAAGGACAGGTACCGTATGAGCTCATATGTGGAATCCAAGACCTAAAGGAAGCAGAGAATAGAATGGTGGCAACCATAGGCTAGGGAGAGTAGGGGAAGGGGAAAAGGGGAGAGGCTAATCAACAGGTTTAAAGTGACAGAGAGGAGGAATACACGCTGGTGTTCTACTGCAAAGCAGGGTGACTATCGTTAACATTAATATACTGTATAATATTTCAAAATAGCTAGAAGAGAGGATATTGAATCTTCTCACCACAAAGAAACAACAAGTGTTTGAGATGATGGATATGCTCATTACCCTGGTTTAATCACACAGTGTATATGTGTTTCTAAATATCACATTGTACTTCAAAAATATGTATAATTATTGTGTCCATTAAAAACAAAATAAGACTTTTTAAAAAGTTAAAAAGAAATCTGTCTGCTCCAGTCAAACCAGGATATTGCTAATTATCCAAATGCAATCTAGATTCTGGGATTTTCTTTCTTTGACCACCTTTGCCGCCACTTAAAACGTCCCACTTGCCTCCTCCCTCAACACACTATTGTTTCCGTTCCAAAGTCCACCCATTCTCTTAGTCCCAGTTCTAACACCATCTCTTTAATTAAACCTTTTCCTAGTTCATCAGTTGGCACCAATCTTGCTGTCTTTGTTTTTATTTCCATCGTGTTTCTTAACACATCTATATAATATTGTGATTTATTGTATAGATGTCTTATCTCATCTCTGCACTATTAAGTCCTTGAAAGTAAAACCCACATCTTAATCATTTAAAATCTGCCATAACTCCCAGTGCAGGGTTTTACAAGCTGTAGCCCTCAGTAAATGCCACATTGAATTGATTTGGGTAGCAACCTGAAACAGAATGGTTTTGGATGTTTATAAGGTAATTGTACTTCTTCTGTTCAAATATATCTCAGTTCATCTACACAAGTAGTTAATAGAATAATTCTTATTTCTAGCTTTCAAATTGTGTCATACTTTAGATGTCTCTAGTAAATTATATCTATTTAATTAAAGAATAGTGAATACTATTTTTCCTATTTAATTTATGAATTAGATAACCCCCTTTTAAGTGGTATTAATAAATTACAATTACTTTTTTTTTTTGAGTTGGAGTCTCACTCTGTCGCCCAGATCCTTCCGCCTCAGCCTTCCAAACAATTACTTTTAAATTGTTTTCTGCACATTCATATCTGAGATATTTGACATTTTAGTATAATTGTATAATTTACATGATTTTTTTTAGCTTTACTTTGAGCTATCATCTTTTGGTTTATTCCCCTATCAGAATAAATAATGTTTCCAGCAAAGAATACTAAAGATAGATTAGTATAGCTCTAGTTTCACTTATGCACTTTCTACTGAACATTAATTTAGAAAGTTCACCTAAATAAAATAAATTCAAAGTTATTAAAATTCTCTCTTAGGCCTTTTAAGACCTAAAATTGGCAAATGATACTCAGTTCAGAAAAATAAAACTTAAAAATTAACAGAAGTGAATAAGAAACTGCCAAAAAATTATATTTAGAAAGAAGAGAGACCTGAGAGTTTTAAAAACATATATGGCTTAGTGGTGGCATTTAATAGTTGTCCAATGTATTAGCTTCTTTTGTTCAGCAAATTCATACTGTTGAAAAGGCTCAAGGTTTTCTCAATACTGGTTCTTATCAAAATTATGTGAAACATACACACATACACTCTCACATTTCCAGTGTAATTATTGTCATGATTTTAATTATGCTGCATATATATTTCATGTCATTAGGCACCAGTCATAAGTTTATGCCTAATATTATTCAGTCTCTTCTCCATTATTTTACCTAGTCCCTGAAAAATAAATATGAACATTTTCATTCCTCTGGCTTTTCAGTAGGCACAATTGAGATCTAATTTCTTTCTTGCCATACATTAAGAAAAAATTTTAATTAGATGCTACCATGATGTTTTTCTATTAGGACCAAATAAGTTAGGTTCAGAAGTAGATCATAAATATGGCAGAATTAGGGCATTACAATAATATTCTGGTTATATGCATTTTTTTTGCTTATTTTTAAAGAATCTCCCTGTATGTTTTTATATTAATAGTTTCCATTTTAGAATAATCTTCTGGAATACCAACAGGGAAATATTACTTTATCTACTCAATCTACAGATAAAAAACTAAATACAGAAGGATAATAAATTAATTTAAGATCTGACACTGCCGAACTTGTGCCAGTTATGTGGCGGACATTCAATATCTGCCTGCTACAAATATTGGTAACACATGGTTATCAAACCTATCCATAATAAACAATCTATAAGAAATGGTGGCAATTGCTACAATAGAAATAAATGTGAAATATCATGAGAATAAAAAGCAGAATTAAGTAGCAGTTATTTTTTAATTGAGGAAGGTTGTTGTGAATTTCCCTAAGGAGATTGATTGGGATGGGGCAGGGATTTAACTGAATGGGGAAGAGAAGGGTCAATCTAAGTATAGAAATAGCAATAGGAGCAAGTTTGCAAAGGTGTATTTGAAGGATAATGAATAATAGTTCAGTGTAGTTGGAAGCTAGGATGCTAGGAGTGAGAAGTAGACAGTAGCAGTGGAGCTGGACTGATGGATCTGCATGGGACAGACCTTGTATGGCAAGCCAAGGAATTCCGATTTCACTTATAGAGTATGAATGTCCAGCCACATCGCTTTTTTGGAAAAGAAAGCTATTTTGCATAAGATCAGCTATCTTCTACAAAAAGCTATCACATAGTCATTCTATGAAGAATAGTTAGAAATAGGTAGTCTTTAAAATGTTTATAGCCTTTAATGGAGTACTTCCATTTCTGGGAGTTTATCCTAAGGAAGCAACTGAATCTATTGAAAGAGCTTTATGTGCAATAGTGTTCATTAAGATGCCAAACAATAAGGGAAATGGTTACATCAACTATGCTACAATCACTTAATGGAATATTACAAAAACATTATAAATTTAAGAGTTTACTGAGTATTTTCAAATATGAGAAAAATAACAGGCTAGGGTAAAAAAATAGCACAAATAGAAAAGTATGGGTATGGTTTAATCACAAAATTTTAACAAAATTATGTATAGGGACAATCCTAGAGAGAAATTCACCAACATAGTTAAGCAGCTGCCGTGTGGCGAGACTATTTGTTAGTATTTCCTACACAACAGCGATCAATACATTTCTCTACACATGTATTAGTTAGGCAATGAAAAAACTTCAATACATTTCAAGGATAGATGAGTATGATACCCTGACAAGACAAGACCCAAGCAGAAACAGTGTGAAGGCAGAGAAAGGGACATAGTCAGATTCGAAGAACATTTTTCTCATGGACACAAGGACAAGAAAGACCAGAAGCAAAGCTCTGACTTCTACAGCTGGTGAGATAGTGATGCTCTAGGTCATAGCAGCAAATGCAGGAGAAGCACAATGAGAGGAGCAGGAAACATTAAGCTTCATAATGAAAGTGCTTATTTGAAAGGATCCTTAGTATACCTGACAGATGCATCCTAATGGCAGATGGAGATAAATGTACAGTCCTACCTCAGTATCTGTGGGGGATTTGTTCCAGGACTCCCTGTAGATAAAAAATTCCATGGATGCTCAAGTCCCTGATGTAAAATGGCATAGTATTTGCATACCTACACACATCCTTCTGTATACTTTAAACCATCTCTAGACTACTTGTAATACCTAATACAATGTAAATGCTATGTAAGCATTTGTTATGCTGTATTGTTTAGGGAATACGACAAGAAAAAATCTGGACAAGTTCAGTACAGACACAACCATTCATTTTTTCCCCAAATATTTTCAATCCTTGGTTGGGCAAATTCACAGATGCAGAATACACAGATATGGAAGGCTGTATTACTTATTTTTAAAGGCTGACTAATTTGCCACTGTATGTATATACCACATTTGCTTTATCCATTCATTCACTGAGGGACATTTAGATTGTTTCCATATCTTGGCTGTTGTGAATAATGCCACAATAAACATGGGAATGTGGATATCTCCTTGCAATCCTGATTTCAATTTCTGTGAATATGTAACTAGAAGTGAGATTGCTAGATCATATGATGTTGGTCAAATGGTACAAAGTTTTAGTTATGCAAGAGATTAATTTCTGGAGACCTAATGTATAGCATGGTGTTGATCGTTAACAATATTTTGTACATGTGTAATTTGCTAAGAGAATAGATTTTGTCATTCACACACACACACATAGATAACTATGTGAGGTTATGGACATATTAATTTGGTTGATTGTGGTGGTCACTTTACAATGCCTACATATATTAAAACATTAAGCTGTATACCTCAAACATATATAATTTTTATATGTCAATGCTATCTTAATAAAACTGTTTTTTAAGTGGTCAATACTGACAGAGATATAACAAAAACCACTACTTTCAGATCCTATGATGAAGGTGATAAAATGTAGTTTAGTAATATATTCATGTTCTTCAAAACAAATTAGAAAATTTATTATGCATTGTGATTCAGAACAGACCTCTCCAAAATCATTATACACAAAGATGTTCATTTCAGAGTATTATCTATAACCTAGAAAAATAAGAAACAGAAAAACAAAACATTCCACCAACTAGGGGAACGGTGCATTAAATTATGATGAATCCATTCAATGAAATATTGTCTAGCAATTAAAAATAGTATGCTAACAAAAGGCAATACTTATGTCAAAATATTAAAAAATAGCATGTTGAAATTATATACATAGCAAGATTTTGGCCTTGTAAAATATTATATAAATAAGACTAGACCAATCATGTATCTAACTACTAACAGTGATTGTCTCAACTCTTGATGGTATTATTATGAATGTTCTGCTCTTTTTCTCTTTTTTAAAAATTATTTTCTACCAAAAACACACATTACTACTATAACTAGAGTTTAAAAAAAGAAAAAATTAAAGGGAAATAATATGTGCTAAGCAATAAGGTTAAAATGTGGATTTGAGAATCATATAATAGCAGAAGTCATGGATAGTTATTAAACTCCAGAGAGAGATTGTTATCTCTTTTAATAAGCATTTAATACATAGACTTTATACAATAAATTAAAACATTTTAATAATTTAGTCATATGTTTACCAAAAGTCAATTAGAGCCTTAGGCCTTTGTCATTCTGGGATGTTCAACGAATGAGCATAGTTTTAAAAATTGATTTGATGAAGGTAAAACTTGACATTCATGTACAGTAATCCATTTTCTTACTTTTCTTCAGAAAATATGTCATGCTCAATTTTAATTTTAAGAAAATATAGAGCAAATCTACACAAGACAAAAATACTAAAGATTTGTTTGCCCTAAGATATGTTTTGCTCACTATAATTGGATTGTCAGAATGTTTCTGACATATGCTAATGAAAAAGTGAGAAAGCCAAAATATGGTTTATTTGGTTACATTAGTCCTTTTTATAGTCAAACCAGCCACATTTATTTAGCTCCTACTTATATGCTAGAAATGAAAAACCACAAAACAACATCACCCTGGCCCTTAAGTAACACATGAAAATGACTGACAGAAGGCAGCGAATTGTGCATTCCAATGAGTAGTAGAATAATGTCAGAAACTTGAGAAATGCAGTCAAGGTGGACCCATGGATTTATGCAGACTTCATAAAGGAGGTGGCAATTTGACATTGGTCTTGAAAGCAAGGCAATGGTAAAGAAGAGAGACCAGATAAACTCATTAGTTATTGCCAGATTATTCTTCAAAGTGGGTGATTTCCGTTTCCCGTCTAATCTGCCTGGAATAGTCCCTGTTGTTCACACGGGCCAGTCTTTGACTCTTTATCAGACTTTTCATCGGTATTTGTAACGTTAGGCATCCCTTCTTATATTAATTTGGCAATGTGTGTCTTCTCTTCTGTGAATCGCCTGTCAATATCTTCTTCCAAATTTCTGTTGAGTTGTTTATCTTTTTCTTATTGATTTAGAGGAGTTCTTTAGGTATTCTCTATCTTGACTCCTTGCCAGGAGAGATACTCTTTCCCATCTTTGAACCACACTGCCTGAATCCCATAACAGTGTGTCCTTAAACAAGTTATTTGGCCTCTCTGTCCTTAATTTTCTCAGCAGTAACATTGGCATAATACTAGAACCTATTGGAAAGAAGTGTGAATATTAAATGGATAAATATTTAAAGCACTTGGAACTGTGTTTGGCACATAGTGATCCCTCATAAATACAGGCTGTTGTTGTTGTTACTATTAACATTATTGTAACCTCCCTCACAGGTGAGTTGCTTTCTAACCCACCCTTTCACTAAGAGTTCTGTCCTCTAGGAGTCCTGGCTTTAAGCAGGAGTCTTTTTTTGTTTGTTTGTTTGTTTGTTTGTTTTTGAGCTGGAGTCTCACTCAGTCGCCCAGACTAGAGTGCAGTGGCCGCTCCCGGCCACCGCAGCCTCGACCTGCTGGGCTCCGGCGATCCTTCCGCCTCAGTCTTCCAAGTAGCTGGAACTACAGGCGCGCGCTACCACGCCCGGCTAATTTTTGATTTATTGTAGAGGTGAGGTCTCGTCAAGTTGCCCAGGTGGGTCTCGAACCCGCGGGCTCAGGCACCTCGGCCTCCCAAAGTGCTGGGATTACAGGCTGAGCCACCGAGCCCGGCCACCTGCCACTTTTACATCGTTTTTTCCAACTGTTTTATGTGACAGAGATAACTGTTTTAAATTAACTAAAGCCAGATCTATTGTATACAATCATAATTGTATATATTTTACATATCTTTAAACAGCCTCACAGTAGGGTCATGGTCTCTAGCAAAGCCTTTTCTCCTCTAATGAAATACCTGTATTTTAGAAAAAGCTAAGTCATTTTTAATCCCTTTTTAACACAAAGAGAAAATACAGTTATTTAAAAAGCCTGCTAATAATTAAATGGAGATTTAAAGGCCGAATTTGCAAAAGGTTTTTTTAAAGAGGCAACTTCATTGTGCCGAATTGAACTTGTAATTGTTCATGAAATATTTGCATATGAGAATTATCTACATTCCTCAAAACGGTGGGATGAAATTGGAATTCTCTTTTCAAAATATTTGAATGAATCTATATGTGCATAGTGAATTGGAGAAGCATGGTTACTTTATTAAAAAAAATCTTTTGAAATATTAAAGGGGCAAATGATATTCCAAATGGAACTATGTATCCCTCTAATTCAGTGTTTCTATTTTAATTTTAAAGTTTCAAAATGTTAATCACTCAGCATCCACAACTGTTTGAGATATATCAAATATTAAGACCACTTGATTCATTTAGTTAAAATAGTGACATGATTCATGTGCTAGGTGTCACAAATCTTTGCCCTAATATGTGATTTTTATAGAAAAGATGAGAGTTTTAATGTTATTGATTCCAATGTGGTTTGTAAACAGGGTTCTGAAAAAGTGTCTATATCCATCTGCTATCTAAGAATACTTTATTCTAGCATCCTATTAGATGAATTTTATTGCTTTTTGTCAAAAAGTTATTATTTTATGCTTACTTTTAGTTGAAAATAGATGACAACAGAATTATAGAAAAAAACTAAAATATGAAATCTTCCATATTTTTCTACTTCAAATTTTTAACATTTTTCTATTAAACGTCTTATGATTTTTTATTCTACAGTTTTTTCTTGTCCAAAGTATACACAGATTTACTAATTACAGTTTTAGTGTACATTTCTATTTTCTGCATTATTTTAATTTTTTTTATAAAGAGTTTCAGAGTTATAGAAACACATGATAATATAGTAAGAGAGTTCATACATATCTCCCTCCCCACACACAGTTTTCTCTATAACATCTTACATATTTGTCACAATTCATTAAAAAATATTATAGGTTGTTTTAACTAAAGTCCTTGATTTATCAGATTACCTTAGTTTTTCCCCTGATGTCCTCTTTTTGTTTCAGGAGTCTATCCAGCATATCACATTACCTTGGACTGGTCTTGTAACCTTAGGCTTCTCTTGATTGTGACAGCTTTTGAGCAGTCCTCTTTTGAGAAATACTGGTTGAACATATTGTAGGGTGGCCCTTTACTGGAATTTGTCTATTTTTCTTCATGACTAGACTGGGATTTTGGGGAGGAAGATCAAGCTATAGAATCCTATTTTCATCACGTCATATAAAGGGTATTTACTATCAATGAGTTTTATCACTGTCAATGTAGACTGTGATCATCTGACTGAAGTAGTGTTTGTCAAGTTTCTCCATGCTAGAGTTATTCTTTTTTTCTCCATTCCCATACTGTACTGTTTGGAAGGCAGTCACTATATACAAATCACACTTAAGTGGAAAATTATACTGTCACTTTACATTAATTATTTGGAATTTGCATGAGAGATTTGTCACTTCTTTCCCATTTATTAAATTATTAATCGTTTATGTACAGTATCAGCATAAAGTTATGTATATTTATTATACATTTTGAGATACAATCCAATACTACTTTATTTATTTATTGCTCAAATTATCTAACTTTGGCCTTTGGGAACTCTTTCAGTTCCTTAGGCAGTTCAGTTCTTCAGTTCCTTTATCAAGGTGAAAGGGCGTTTTGTTTTGTTTGCTTGTTTGTTTCTGAGCACTTCCTTAACTTCCGGTGCTATAAGATGCTCCAAACTCTAATTTCACATATTCTGTCCCAGACTTAGAATCAGCCATTTCTGATCATTTCTGATGAGAAGGCTCCTGGAATTTTATTTTTGTTCTTCTATATGTCAGGTGTTATTTTCCCCTCTGACTTCTTTCAAGATTTTCGTTTTGTTTTTAGTTTCTTGCACTTTTAATGATAACCTAGACGTGGTTAACTTTTGTTAGTTTGTTGTTTGTCTTAGCATTTATTCAGCTTTTTGCAGAGTTTCTTAAATCTGAGGTTGGTGCTTATCACTAATTTAAAAAGTTCTCAGCCATTCTTTCTTCAAATATTTTTTCTGCTTTGTTTCCTGAAAGGACAGACCAAGAGTGGGAAGCCATTTTTCATCTTGTTCTTAAACCCTGACATGATGATGACAAAGTAGAAGCTATGCTTTTGGAGAAATGCACACTTTAGGTATAATTAACTTTATCAACTTTGTCTTTTCAGAAACAGACTTCCTGGCATCAGAGGTATCTCATAGTGGCAATCAAGCTTGCCTAGCGTAAGGGGAATTTA
>CAUYQG010102116.1:0-29932 GCA_963574415.1 Tarsius wallacei
TGGAAAGACAATATGTGAACAAGTAGTTTGACTACTGAGTAGTAAGAATTAAAAATGAGGAATATCAATCGTGATATGAGAGCATCATGGAAGAAGCAATAACTAAGTACACATGAAAGAAAACTGGAGATCAGGGAAGGCCTCTTGGAGGAAGTGATATTTAATATGTCTTTAAAGAGCAATCGGAATTTATCAGGCTGACCATGGCTGGGTGACCAATAAGTGAAAATACTCAGTGTTGGGCAAAGTATGGGAAGTGGCCACATACTGCAGGTGAGTATATGGTTTGGTATAGTCATTCTAGAGGGAAATTGGGGGAAATGTAACAAAAATCTTAAATGTAAATGGCCTTGGGACTTAGCAATTCAACTTTTTGGAATGTGGTTTAAGAAAATAAATATGTATGATGATATTTAAGAGAGCTCATTGTAGACTTGTTTACACAAATTGGAAATAGAGGAAATATCCGAGCTACTACCATACAGTGGAATATGTGCAACCATTAAAAGTGGTGTTTGTAGAAGAATAGCATTTAATAATTATAGAAAGATGTCATCGTTTATGAAGTGAAAATACAAGGTCATAAGACAGCACACACAGTGAGCTCCCACTTTTTGAAATATATACATATGAGTGTGTATTTTAAAAAGAGTATAATGCTATTCACCAAGATATTTTTGGCATGCTTTTATTTCTAAATTTTATATAGTGAATATAATTTTTATAATTTAAAAAAAGCAATGAAAGTTATTTTTTTCTCAAAAATCTTGAACACATGCACAGCCTTAGACTAAGAAGTTTGACTTCCAGAAACTTATTCTAAAGAAATAAGCCAATACAACTCTTTAGAACATTAAGTAATTAGAAACAACCTAAATGTCAATTACATGGGTTTGGTTTAATAAATTGTAGTACATCCATATGATGGAATGTAGTGCCACCATTAAACATCATGTTGTCAGTAGAGGAGTCATTATTGTCATAGGAAAATGTTCATGATATATTAGAGGGAAAAGGCAGGGTACAAAACAGTGTGGAACGGACATATACCAAAATGTTATCAGTGGGCGTTTTTGCATTTTAGGATTATGGGTTATTTTTTCCCCTTGTTCTTTTCTGTAATTCCTAAGTTTGCTGTTTTGAGCATGTTACTTTATTATATTATTATTATTATTAGAGACAGAGTCTCTCACTCTGTTGTCCAGGCTTGAGAACATGTGATGCGAACATAGCCCACTGTAGCCTCCAACTCCTGGGCTTGAGTGATCCTCCTACCTCAGCCTCCTGAATAACTGGGACTACAGCAGCGTACCACTATGTCCAGCTTGAGCCCGTTACTTTTTAGAAGGAAAAGTCATTGGTTGTTTTTTGTTTGAATGAGTGTCTAGAAGTTGTGACACTAAATAAGCGTTATCTAATGGCTAAGGATACATAAGAGTCCACAGCAACATGAGTATCTCTAAGGAGCAAACAGTGGGCACAACATGTGTTTGTAGAGGCCAGGATGTCCCTTAAAATATGCCAGTCAGACTTGGGAATACGCCCCCTTCCGTCCCTGGAGCAGAGTTAGAGCAGCAGCCATCCCAACACGGCGGGCCCATTTGGAATCTACCCCCACTCAGCATCCTCCCTCTCATCCGTCTTTTATGTCCGGGCCTTTGTGAGTATCCCCCTCTTTGTCATGATCTCTTTTTAAAAATTTTTTATTTTGAAGATGTGGGATACAATTCAAGGTTAGGTATACAAATGTTCATTATGCAGGTGCCCTTGTTGATGTGGTGTGCCCCACCCCCATCCCCTAACAGTTTCCCTCAGCTGCCAATCCCATCCTCCCTCCCCTGGCAGTTTCTCACCACTGCCAATTCCTTTCTTATAGTATTGTGATAATTGTTCAAGGTCCGCTTATGAATGAGAACATACGGTACTCTGTTCTTTGTTTCTGTGATAGATCACTCAGTATTATAGACTCTAAGTCCATTCAAGTTGCTGCAAATTTCATAACTTTGCATCATGATTCTCTTTTAAAGGTAGTAGTCATGTCCAATTCCACTTTGTGTTCTTATTCTTCCAGCCTCTGGCATCTGGTATGGTACTTTTCACATAGGGATGCTCAGCAAATGCATTTATTATTATTATCGTAAATGCATATTATTAATAAATGATTATGAAATAAATTTGAAAATAAATAAGTTTAAAGGTAAAGGTCACAATGCTTTCGGTTTTTTTTTCAGTTATTGGAAATCTTCTTTTATTCTTTTAATTTTCTATTTTAAAGATGTGGGGTACAATTCAGGGTTAGGTATACAAATGTTCATTATGCAGGTACCCTGGTTGATGAGGTGTGCCCCTCCCTTCCCTGGCAGATTCCTACTACTGTCGACCCTGCATCCCCCGCCCCCCACCCGGCAATTTCCCACTACTGCCATTCTTTTTCTTACAGTATTACGATAATTGTTCAAGGTCTGCTTATGAGTGAGAACATGCAATACTCAGTTCTTTTGTGTCTGTGATAGATCGCTCAGTATTATAGACTCTAAGTCCATCCAGATTTCTGTGAAGTTCATGATTTTATCCTTCTTTATGGCTATGTAGTTGTTGAGTGTCCATAATCCATTAAGTATAATTAAGATTCCGCGAATAAATTTTCTTGTATATTTTCCCGGGACTAAAAATACATTAGCTGTGTTGAAGCTCGTGCCATTCCTCTGCCCAGGGATTGATGCCGTCTTCTGAGGCTTTTCTGTAATTTGTCCGCATTAACTTGACTTCTTTTTTTTCTAGCTTTTTTCACTGTTGTCTGAAAACTTAGCAATTTCCCTTCCTTCCCTCTTCTAGGTTGTGACAGCTCTGTTAATTGTCTATCAGCATTCATTCTACCTTATTTCTTACTTACAGAATCCTGATTTCACAATGACCATGTGCCCAGCTGAAAACACTTTTTCTTCTTATTTATTCATCTTTTTGAGTCAGAGTCTCACTCTGTTGCCCAGGCTGGAGTGTCGTGGCACATTCATGGCCACCGCAGCCTCTACCTGCTGGGCTCAGGCAATTATTCTGCCTCAGTCTTCCAAGTAGCCAGAACTATAGGTGGGCGCTACCATACCTGGCTATTTTTAAAAATATATACTGTAAAGACCAGGTCTCACCAGGTTGTTCAGGCTGGTCTCGAACCCCTGGGCTCAGGCAATTCTCTAGCCTTGGCCTCCCAAAGTGCTGGGATTACGGTCTTGAGCCACCGCACCAGCCAATACTTGCCTTCTTAAACAAATATGCACTAAGGTGTCAGAAGAGGCACGGTTCTGACATTGAGGTGTCAAGTGAAGTCACTAGAAGAAGTGCCTTTTCGAAAACAAGAAAGCTGAGAAAGTCCTTTGTCCTTCCTGTCTTCCCCTTTCCTTCTGTTGCATGACCTTCTTCCTGCCTGGAACACAGACTTGCTGCCTAGAGGTACAGTGACCACTCGCTCGGCAATATTGTGACTTCCCCCATGGCGACAATCAATAAGCAGCAAAGCTAGAAGAACATAAATATTCAGGCCACTCTTTCTGTTGTACTTTGAGTGTAATGACCAGTGAACTTCCCTTTATTACAGATCTTAGTCATTTGACCCCTCCCATGAACCACATATTAAATAAAATGGGCCTAAATAAGTCAGTTTAGCAAACGTTTGAGTCCTTTACTGTGCAAGCTCTGTGCTAAAAAAATAAAAAGGAGGCCGGGTTCGGTGGCTCAGTCTGTAATCCCAGCACTTTGGGAGGCCGAGGTGAGAGGATTGCCTGAGCCCACGGGTTCGAGACCCGCCTGGGCAACTTGGCGAGACCTCGTCTCTACCATAAATCAAAAAATCAGCCGGGCGTGGTAGCGCGCCCCTGTAGTTCCAGCTACTTGGAAGGCTGAGGCGGAAGGATCGCCGGAGCCCAGCAGGTCGAGGCTGCGGTGGCCGGGAGCGACCACTGCACTCCAGTCTGGGTGACGGAGTGAGACTCCAACTCAAAAAAAGATAAAAATAAAAATAAATAAAAAGGAGAGCAAGACTATCCCTGCCCTCCAATGGCATACAGTTAGATTTATGTGCAAAACTAATGAAGTTGGAATATGGGAATTCTGCAACATGGTAAGAGAACAAAGGAATGTAAGAGCCATCTTGAATGGGAAATTCTACAGAAACTTCAAGAAGGTAGTAAACTTTGAAGTACAGTCAGCAGTTAAAAATGAAGGAAACTTCATGCCAGGCAGATAATGAATCACGAGCAAAGATATGAAAGGAAACACTTGAGGGGGTTTCTGGGTAGGGTTCAGTAGTCGGGTGTAGTTGGAGCACAGGCTGCACAGGTAAGAGTAGGAGAAGATAAATAACTTGGAAAAATAATTTGGGTATGGATTGTGAAGACTGTGTTTAACCTTTATTTTGTAGGTGGTAGGCAGCGGTGCAGTTCTTAAAAAACCATGAATTGACTTGGTCAGGTCTGTTTTTGGGGGACGAAGGGAGGATTAGAGAAAAGGTTAGGAGACTCTTGTCATGGTGCTGGTGAGCTGTGCTGGGGACCTTTCCATGTTATTGGCAAGAGGAATGGAGAAGGATAGAGAGAGCATTGTACCTTTAAAAATTATGAAACTGGGCTGGGTGCAGTGGCTTGCACTTGTAACCTCAGCACTTTGGGAGACTGAGGCAGGATTGCTTGAACCCAGGAGTGCAAGACCAGTCTGGACAATGTAGCGAGATTGTGTCTCTGCAAAAAATCTGGGTATAGTGGACACACCCATGGTCCTATCTACTTGGGTTGCTGCGGTGGAAAGATTTGCCTGAGCCCAGGAAGTTGAGGCTGCAGTGAGCCATGATCATGTTACTACACTCCAGCCTGGGCAACAGCGCGAGATCCCAACTCAAAAAAAAAAAAAAAAAAGATGAAGCTGAAAGATAAGCTGGATAGCAGATAGTAAAGATCATTGTGGAATATTGTTCCTTGAAAACTTTTAAAATAAGATAGCCAGCCAGCTAGCTATCTTGAGCAAGTTACATATTTATATCTAGGAAGGTAAAGAATTGGCTCAGATGATTTCTCGAGGGGCCGTCCTCTGCTTTTGGGTAATTAGAAAACATGTGCAAATGGGTAGCTCCTGCTATACTCCAGTGGAATTCTTGGTTTTCTAAGTCCCTTCCCTTTTTCTCTCCATTCTATTATAGACTGATAACAGTGTTAACTGATTAGTATTGCATTCTCCCCGCCAAATTGGAGAAATTTTGAGAGCTGACATGCCAAGTTCTCATTATCTGGATACCTGCCCTTGGCTTGGGTGACCTAGGCCTGGAAAAGCAGATTTCCACCAGAAACAGAAAACATTAGACATGTAATGAGTTCAGCCATCACTGCCTTCTTCTATTCACTGCCCAGCATGATAACAGTTGAATGAGAGTTTTGAGGTATCTATGAATTTTATTTATTATTGTTCTTCTAACTGCCATTATTACTGATAACAAGAAATGCTTTTTCCTTTGATAAAAGCTGGCATTATTTTTTCTTTCTTTCTGTTTCCTTCATCTTTGTAAGATTTTTAAAGAAAAACTTACATTATTTTCTATACTGCAGTAACCATTACCATTTTTAGAAGTTACGAAGTTTAGCCCAAATTAGTTATTTTTATTTAACACTTATAAGTGTGCTGGGTATAATGCATTTCCACCATGTTATAGGTTTTTATAGCAATTTATTTCTAGAATAGTAAAGAAAAATTTTACCTTTGAAAGACACCCTTGTCTAGAAATATCAGTTTAATCTTAAGGTAATGTTACTGATTTATTATAGCTTCCAGAATTGACTTAGAGGCTTTTTAAAGTATACAGAGAACCAATAAGATCATTTAATTCTTACTTAAAGCTGACTTTTTCCTGATGGCATGTTCTTGAATTATTATTCTGTTGTTTGTGGTAGATGAGAGACTATTTCTTGGTTATTATTGATAGGAAACTCATCCTTTTTCCCTTTTGACTTAATTTATTCCTGGGTTATCTTGTATATCTTTGGATCTCTTTTTTTTTTTTTTTTTTTAGTCGGAGTCTAAATTCAGCACCCAGGCTGGACAGCAATGGCACGCTCATGGCCACCTCAGCGTCAACCCGCTGGGCTCAGGTGATCCTTCCACCTCAGTCTTTCAACTACAAGTGCTTGCTACCATGCCCATCTAATTTTTTTATTTATTGTAGAGATGAGGTCTTGCCAAGTCACCCAGGCTGGTCTCAAACCCGTGGGCTCAGGCAATCCTCTCACCTTGGCCCCCCCAAAATGCTGAGATTACAGGCGTGAGCCACTGCGCCTGGCCTTTGGATCTCTTACCTCATGAAATATCTTGATTTTGTTTCTCCGTTTTTTTCACCTGTTGATTACTAAAAAACAATGGGGTTAATTGTCCGTTTGGTAGATGGTTATCATATAAGGGATATTTTAGATACTTGGTCACAAGCTTTCTTATCATGTCTTCAAACTTTGATTAAAAGAGGGGAATTATTTCGAAACCAATACTCAGAATTTTAATATTATTCTTCCAATCAAGTTGTGGAACATCACTGACTACCATGATCTATTGCTGCTGCTTATGTCCAAAATGCCCTGATGGAGAAAATGATTGGCTTCTCCGAGTCTGTTATTGTTTTCTCAGTTGGGAGAAACCTTCTCCTAACCGTTCATATTAGCTTAAATGTTGTTTTAGAAGCTCTAATTCTTAAATCGTCTGCCCTGGGGCCAAGGAAAAGGTGTGGCCAGTGAAGATCTTTCCCAAAAAAGAATTCCTCTGGAGGTGAGAGGATCTTGGGATTTGTGGCTGAAATGCTTCTGCAATGGACATTTGAATCTGGAAGGGACTAAAAAGTACTGAGGTACAGCTTGAGTTTCACACTCCTGATCAGCTCTTGTTTGCCATTTCAGTCTATTTCTTTAATTTTGTTGATTCTGGGAGGGAGCTATCAACAACAAAGCCCAAAGCCTCGTGTATTCTAGAAAATCTATATCAAAAGATTATTTGTAATATTATGTGTACTTATGGTCTTGTTCCAATTAAAAGATTCATTTCTCCTTTTTGTTTTCACTTTATATTAAGTTGAGTACTCTCAAGTCTGAATACACGAAGCTAATAATAGAAAACCTTAATTTTTAAGAAAGCAAAGATTTTTAAAAAGACAGTTGCTAGTACAAATACAACCATTTGGATTATACCTACATGATTCCAAACCCATGAGAACCTAATTGCGATGGTGGTGACAGCAAATTGTGTAAGTAGTTTAGTGTGTCAGAAAAGCCAAGTGAATAAAGATAGCAGCCTTGATGTAATTTTAAGTGAGACCTCTTAAGTGGGCCACCCAGCATGAAATCAAAGTGAGCCAGCCTCCTGCTTTGGGTATAAGATAATTGCCATCTGAGGTCAAAAAGAAATGATGTTCTTGATATAGTATTGCACCATTAGGTATATTATTGGATTTGGGTTGCAGAGAGTAGCGCTTTCCCCTGAAACATCTGTTTGCTGTCAGGGCAGCATGGCAAAAGGGATGGACCAGTGGTCTGTTTCAATATGGCAATTCCTCCATAAAGAATATAGAAACATGAATGCCTTCCTAGGCCCTTGTGAATTATGGTGCTGTATATGAAATCTAAAAATCATTGTTTTTGTTGATGTGTCATATTGTAAGTTCATTTGCCCTCCTCTGTTGCCATGGAGTCTTTTACAGTATTATGCTCTCTAAACCTTTCCTTTTATTGATACTTTTATTTTGGATTATTTTTCACCCGGACCTGTTGATTGCATTTTTTTCTTGATTGAATCCCATTTTATTTTATTCTTTAAATACTTCAGTATTTGCCTCTACTCTACCCTTTGATTGATTCTGTTTTTGCTGGTTTCTATGTGCCTTCTAAGTTAATGTCTCATGAGAGTTTAAGGTTTGTCTGGTTTCAGTCATTAATAAGTAGAAAACATATGGACATCCTGAAAAACTCAACTAGATTCTTATCTGAATTATTTCAGATGTTGCAGAGATCTGAAGAAGTTACTTTTCAGTTCCTTTGGTTTACAGATAAAGACACTAAGATGTAGAAATGCTAAGTGGCTTGGCTGGTAGAGTGTGTTTTCAAGTTTTATTTAATTTTTACTCAAATTACTCAAGTATATTTGAGTTTCTTTGAAAAGGAGATTTTTATGGTTATATGTAACCAACCTACTAGTCTAGGTATAAAATTATGCTTTGCTGGCCCAAACCTTTAAGCACTTTCATTTCCTCATCATTAAAATTTTTTCTGGCCAGGCGCGGTGGCTCACACCTATAATCCAGCACTTTGGGAGGCAGAGGTAAGAGGATTGCCTGAGCCACTTTGTGAGACCTCATCTCTACAATTAGTAGGGTGTGGTAGTGCACACCTGTGGTTCCAGCTACTTGGAAGGCTGAGGCAGATGGATCACCTGAGTACAGCAGGTCGAGGCTGCGGTGGCCGTGAGCATGCCACTGCCCTCCTGCCTGGGTGACAGAGTGAGACTCTGACTCAAAAAAAAAAATCTATTGTATAACTTGATTTCTTAATTTAATTTAATAAATCTGTACTAAGAATTATTATTTAAATGCCATATTCTGATATTCTGTTCTGATATTTCTACCTCTGTTTGGGAATTGACCTCCAAAAAAAGAAATGAAGGTTGTCTGATCCTTTAAGTTTAGTCTTTATTTGGATTCATCATTCCTTGATCATATCAACATTGAGACAGCTTTTTCTCTTCTATTATCATACAAGGAATTGGTGATTTTTCATAGATTTATTTCCAGTTGGAGTCTTTTTTCTTCATTCAGCCTTGTTAACAGATGAATGCACGCGAACATCCAAGCATAGAGTCAAAGATCATTATTCAGCGTGGTTTCAAGAGGCTGGCACTCCTCGCCCCTGCATGAGCAACTGGGCCTCAGTTTGTCATGGCCAGGAAGGGTCTATGAGTCCTCCCTACAGTCCAAGGACTGGGCACTTGCTGGATGTTAGATGTGGTGAGGGAGAAGATGAACGATCAGATAGAGATTTTTTTCCACAAAAGCTACGAGGGGAGAGACGATCCATATGCAAATAAGCCTGGTACAAAAGAAACAGTGATAAGTACCCTAAGGAAGATGCGGTTTGAGCATTATGGAAGTTGAGGAGCGAGAGCTGTTTTTTAGCTGCCTGATCGATAGTTCATCTTAGTGTCATAGCCTCTGTGATGCCAGTGTTCTTTTTTTGAGGTTTATTTTCCAATGAACATCAGGTAGAATGTCTGTCGTTGCTTTGATGGTTATTCATTCACTCCTTTATCATTGAGGACCTACTGTGTGCAAAACTTAGCCTACATACTGGGGACACAGGGATGAAAACTAGCAAAATTAGCCACATGGAGCTTACATTTTCCTGGAGGAGATATATACTATAATGTCAGGCCATGTCAGGCCAAGGTAAATGCTCTGAAACAAAACACAACGAAAAAAGACTGAAGGGCAGAGAGAGAGAATGACTTTAAAAGGGTGACATTGGGGATCTTTGAGAACAGGCTGATCATAGGAGGCATCTGAGCAGAGATCTGAATGAACTGGAAAGATCAAGCCGTGTGTTGATCTGGGTGGAGGAGCATTCTAGGCAGCGGGCATAGCAGATGCAAAGGCTCTGAGGTAGAACCCATCTTGGAGTGCTCAGGGAATAATCAAGAAATCTGTGTGCCTGGAGCCAATTGAGTGAGACAGAGTGTTAGGAAATGAGGTTAAAGAGGCAGAAAGGACCGAGTCACTGAACACCTTTTAAGCCATAGTAAGGTATTTGGATTTTATTTTGCATATCATGGGCAACAACTAATGAGTTTTAGGCAAGAGATTGGCATGATATGATTTAGATTTCTAAAAGATTTCTGTAATCACCATTTGTATAATTGATTTTATGGGGGGGAGGAGTGGAAGAGGGGACCCGAGATCAGAATTAGATGTACTAGATGATCCACAGCAGATGCGAGGAAAACACTAGAATATATGTAAATATAGACTGAGTATCCCTTGTCCGAAATGCTTGGGACAGGAAGTCTTCCGGATTTCAGATTTTAGAATATTTGCATATATATCATGCAGTATCTTGGGGATGGGACCCAAATCTAAACCCAAGATTCATTTGTTTTTCATATACAGCTTATACACATAGCCTGAAGGTAATTTTACATAATATTTTAAATAATTTTGTGCTAAGTACTTATGTGTGGAATTTTCCACTTGTGGCATCATGTCAGTGCTCAAGAAGTTTCACATTTTGGAGCATTTTGGATTTCAGGATTTTGAACTCAATCTGTACATGAGAAAGAAATTAAGTTTTTATAGTATTAACGGATTATTAGTACTCTATGTACATAATTCATAAATATGTATACAGAATATATGTATATATAGTTGTGTTTAATAAAAAATTTAGAATTGGGGCAATCAATTTTTGAAAGTTTGAAAACCACTGTTCTACATGAGAGATGATGGTGGCCGTTAGTTGGTGTCCAACATTTTTTCTCTGGAAATTGTAATAATTATTTTTGTGCTTTTATTCCTTCTCTTATCACTGTGTAGCAGTGGTTCTTCTTGCCATAAAAATGAGCATGCACGGCAAGCACACATGCACATTTGCATATAATTTCAGGATGCTCACAGATACCACATTAAGAATCTCGACTGTAGAGGATCATTTCAGAGCACTCCCCACTCCAGGGATATAACATTTACTCTTTTTTTCTGAATGCACCATTCCAATGTGTTTATCCGTATTTGTATCAATCCTAAAATTATCATATGAGTGCAAATTTTTAATTTACTCCTTAAGCCTGAAATTCTGACCTGCAAGTGAAGGCAGTTTCTTTTAGTTATATTTTGTTATCCATCCAGTTGTCATTGAACTATCTTGAGACTCAGAACAATAATGCCAACTCGAGTATTTCTCTCACAGAATAGGCACCCTATTTCTCTTTGCTTCCTGGAATATTGCCTGGTATATCAGTATTAATATATAATATTGATAGAGGTCCTTATGATAGCCAAACAGGAATTAGAAGCAATGTTTTTATAATTGATGATGTGATTTTAGCATGGCTCCCAGATCTCTAACTATGTGTTGCTTTCATCAAGGAAGCTCTGACACTCCCTTGTACTTTCCTGGTTATACCTTAGGCCTTTGGGTTGATGTAGGAGTAGAGATCAGTTATTTTTCAATTATTCCTGAGTTCTCTGTAACTTCTGTACTTTTCTAACTGGAGGAATGTAGCAGATTTGACCCGCCCTCTTTAGAAACTCTACCTCTAAAGGCCCAATGTCGTGGGAACCTTCCAGCCAGTTTTGTGATGTCTGTCCAACCCTAGTGACAACTGACATTATAAAATGTTAATCTTTTAGGATTTGCCTCAGTGCACATTGTAATAATTTCCTACTTAGTTTGGCCACCTGTTTTTTGTTTTTTTTTTTAACTTCCTGCTTGCTTAGGCCTTTGGTTTCAAAGAGTAATTAAAACTAATTACTGAGAATAAAATTCAGAATGCGGGTTCTCTGTAATGGTCAGATAAGGAATTACTTTTTTTTTTTTAATCTTTTAGTGTTGTTGGACACAAGAAGCCCCACCAGAAAAGCCACGATTTGACTTCATAGGTGTGTTCTTTCCATTTGTCCCTTCTACCTATAAAGCCTGTTAATGTTTGCAGGCAATAGTGATGTGACACAAAAACGATATAAAGGAAACTCAACTGTCATTTTATTTCTGAGAGAACATGATGTCCCTGTATATAAACTATGACATCAAAAAGTGAAAACAATCTCTTCTTTGTTTACTCTTGGCTGTTTAACTTTTTGCAATTCATCTTTATTTTTCAATAGTCTAAGACAAGATAATGAAAACTCTGTGGTTTCAGTTTATTCCTTTCAAACATTAACTTGAGGTAGAGACAAATGCTCACAAATTCATTTTTAAAGTCAATTCATATAGTTTCTATCAACCTTAGTTTTGCCTTTAAATCACATATTTTATTTTTTAAAATGTTTTCCATGACTTAAGCTTTCTTATTAAAGTCTTTGCTTGGGATTTGTTGTACTAAGCAGATCTTCCCAGCCCCTCCCCACACACGTACTCTCCCTTTAAAAAAAATACAATCCTCTATAGTTTAAATTGATGATACTAACTCCATTGATATTGCCTGTGTCTACTTTATAACCTGAAGCTTGTAAATTATTAGGAGAAAGTCTGAATCATAATAGATTGATGTTAAGAAGTCAGATAATTTCAGAAACTTGTGGGAACTTTCCAGTTTCCACTCTTTTATCTCCTCAGAAGACTTTTTCATAAAAGACAGGGATTAGTGACGACTTTCTAATGCAGAGTTAGTCTTTCGTTTTTTGTTTAAAAATGACACTTTGAACATGTAGTGCATAATGCATTCGAAGGTCTGTTGCCAAGCAGCTTGGAACCTAGGGGGCATTGTTGAATTTGAAGGAATAGTGGGTTCAGGGAAGGGGCCAAAAGAAAACTTGAGAAAAATAGAGTAAGACTGAAAGTGTTCTATGATAATTAGAATAAAAATTGGATATCAGAACTTCACGGGTCAGCTTCTGTTCACACATTTAGCTTTCACCTTGCAAAGAAAGGGATGTATCAGGTAATTAGGTCAAATCAATGATTATATATCTTTAACTCAAGTGGAAGGGACTGTAATTGTGATGAAATTTGTCTGAAGGGGAACGCATGGGGAATCTTGTCAAAGGTCATGAGTTCAAAGGGGAAATTAAGTTCAAGGTTCGGTTCCTGTTCACACACCCCCACTCATAGTGCATAACAAGAAACCAAGCAACCCATATTTCTGTAAACAAGTTATTTCATCATTTTGGAGCTAGAAGGCTCTTTCTCATTTACATCCCTTTAGGGATTTAGAATTAAAGCAGTTACACCTCCTTAGTGTGGGGCATTATCTCCTGATGTGGACAGAAAGAAAACCTCTGGTATTATATCTCCTACTTATTGGTTTCTTCTACTTTGTTACTGATCACACACAAGACAGCCAGCTGCATGGAATGCAAATAAACAACCCATCTCCAAGATATCACATGGCCAAATATCCCCTGAATGCAAATTCCTGACTTGTTACAGGATACAACAAAATATTGTAAGTTTAAGACTGGAGGCCATGGGGAGACAGCTAAGAAAGTTGTTCGGAGGTCTCTCTCTCCTTTCCTGAATTCAGTTTCCCCTTAAACTTGACAAAGTGGAACCAAAATTCACCCTTGTCTTGGTCATTCTTCTGAAACAAAGGGTCTATTCTCTCTTTTAATGCATGTAGAACTTCCATTAAGGTTGACCGTAAGCTCTTGCATGGGATAAAAAAAGAAAAAAGCCCTCAAATCTTTTCTTTACCCTGGTATTATTTTTAAAGGACAGACAATAAGAACATAGTTTCACATAGTGGTAAAGAAACCTTGCCTGAGGAGACACGGCCTTTAAGGCCCAATGGCCTTTAAACATTCTGGATTGCGTGTGTCATCTCAATACATTATATTCTGTAAGATTGTTCTAGTAAGTGTTTTAAGCAAAAAAAGTATATGCAAGAAAAAAATGACATACTTGCTTAAAGCAAATCAAGAAAGTTCTTGCAAATATTTTTAAAATATTTTTTTCACCCAATTGGATATTGCATTTACAATTCATATAGCGACACTATTACAGATCAAAAAACAAGAAGCATAACTAGTAAAAGAAAAACTAGCCTGTCTGTTTTCTCTCCAGCAGAGCTTGTGTGTGTGGACATGCAACCACATGTGCACTGGGGCCCAACCAAACTGGGCTAATGGCTGAAATGGTATTTTAATGTTAAATGTGATTCGTATGACAGAATACAGAAATATTTCAGATGTAAGCACGAATAACCAAATCCCAGATGCTTGTGTCTTCCTTAGAAAGATTTTCGTAGAAATAGGCTTTTGCTATAAAACAGGACAAGAAGGCATTTGATGAAAGCCTGCCCATATTTTTGCTGATGATTTTCCTCGTATTTATCATGGCCAGTGCTCGGATGGGCTTATTATCCTGGGGTTTCTTCTTGAACAGCTCTATCTTTTTGTGTCAGAATATATGTGATTTCTGTCTGTAAACTCTAAAGTACTTGCCGAATTTTTACAGAAACATAATCTCTGACACAGATCGTGATTGATAAACTGTTTTGGAATAAACAGGCCTGTGAGTGAAGATTCTAGGAGGCAGGTGCCTCACTTAACTGAATGGGTTTGGGAGGGAGGGATAAAGGGCTGGGGGCAGTTCACACTTTGGTTAAACTCTAGCAACTACTATTTCCACCCTGGTAAAATGTAGAAGTTCAAGGAACAACACTGCCATGATATTAATGACCTTTGAGGGCATATAGAGTTCAGAGTTCATTTTCTATTTACAACATCCCTTGCTGCTCCACCTCTTACCCTTCCCCTTCAAAAAAAAAAAAAAGAAGGCAATTATTTAGGACGTTGTGACATTCAGCCTAGCTAATTTTTATACAAAAACAGAGTCAGTGGAAAATATAGCAGTTAAGTATTAGTAATGGATAGAACTGGGGATGCCCAGTGTAGGGAGAGGGTATCTCTCCTGAGCAGTTCAAAGTTCATTCTTTGTTCACATATAATGAAAAGTCTTCAGTTATCAGGTATTTAAACCCAAATCAGCAGTTCCATATCCGTAACCTGAGCTGAGTGTTCCTCCATCTAATGGCCATGCTGCTGTCGTTTGCAGTGAGTTGGGTGACACTCGATTTGTACTCCGAGACGGGAACAGATGGGCTTTCATTGTGAGACTCCGCCTGTATGCAAATGTGAACGGAGTTTCACCCGATCCCGGGGTCTGACCTGACCGTGCACATGCATTTACTCAACGTGGCTCAGCCTGGGGGGGCGGCGAAGGGGGAATAAAAAATGGCAATCGGATAGTACCAGCGGCAGGTCAAGTTTACCATCCGTCTTTCAGCGGGACTGAGATGGCAACACAGTTATTTAGTTTCAGTGTTGATGTGCGTTGCAATAAACTCCATCATTTCACCTGTTTATGAACCCAGCCTCGTATGAGATCTCTGTGAAATCAAACAAAGCTGGCAATCAACTCTCTTGTTTCCAGCAGAATGGGGGATTATGGACTTTTTTTAAAGCATCTTTATTTTTTCCCCTGCCCTGCATACATAAATCAATATTTTTTTTCTTCAGTCCTTTTTATTTCTTACATTGAAATTATTAATTTCTTATTTGGAGAAAACAAAATACTTTTTCCCCAAATGCTTTTTGTTTTAAATTAAGAAATATGATCATTAATGTCAGAATAAACAACCAGCATTTTAGATGTCAGTTAACTGTTTTGCATGTACATAGCAATGTGCAGTCTCTAATAAATCTTACAATTAAATGTGCAGCCCTTCATTAGAGTGAAAATATGAACAGCTGTAATCATACACATTCTATTGACAGAGAAAAATTTTGTTTCATTCGTAATTTTTCACATTGGGAAAGAATGAGAGATGGATTAGAATCATGATTGTTTCTGTAACTGTGGGCTTTTTCTTCACATGTACAGAAGGACAGCAAACCAGTGTCTCTGACTTCAGGGTCTAACAGCAGTGATTTGCCTCAATTTTCTTCTTTCATGAAAGTAAATTTCTCTTGGGAAACATATAAGCCTTTGGCTAGAAAACCCATAGGACAGACACCCCAAACTGTAACAAATAACGAATTGATGCATTTCTTCAGTACATCTGTTCGTTAAGGGGTTCTGTTAACTGATGTCTGGAACTGGCATAAAAGACAGAGCTGTAAGAATATAGAGAAAGTTGATGCATGCAGCAAAAACTGCTTCTGGCAACAAAAGACACTGCTTCTGGTAACACATACATATTACTCGGGATGGAAAGAGGGTCTTTCGAAGTTGCATTTGTGCAAATGGAGCACAACCAAGACAAGCTTCCCCCCAAAAAGGAGCCAAATTGACTCTGCCTAACAATTCCTTTTCACTTCCCTTTTTCCAAGCCTCACTCCAAGGTGCAAGGCCAACATAACAGGACAGCATTTTCAAGCAGTTCTAGAGAGTTAGGCTTGAAGTAATTCCAAATAGAAATAAATGATCAGGACTAGGACTGGCATTTGTCTACTAGGCACCTAGTAGCAGCTGACAGGGATAATCAAGAATAAAGAATTGCACGACAGTATAGCAGGTATTAAAAAATGTCATACTCTTCTCCTTGCCTATTCAAAGTTGATTTGATTATCCTGGCTGGTCTCTGAATATTTATTTCCAAATAGATGGGAGATTTTATGAGAGTATGTATGTGAACATATATGTATATATACACACCAACATATGTATAAAGATCCTTCCTTCTACAAACAAGGATTTATGAGAACACAGGATTTTGTGTCCACATAAACCTTTGCTCGTGGCTGAATTATTATAGGCCACTTTAAGTTAAGGATATAATTTATACCCTAAGAAAATTTACTTGAGAATTGTCGAGGCAGTGCTTACCAGGGAATTCAAAATGTTTATTTATGTTAGAAGCAGGGGACTCGTATGTTGTAAGTTTAACAAGAGGCTTAACAAAGTTATATTCTGGCATGGCTAAGATCCTGAAGACATTTTTTTAATATAGTGCAAAAGTAAAATGAAAATATTTGTAATAAGAATATTTGTAACCAAGTTGTTAGAACCAATACTTAGGTAAAATGATGCATTTTCTAAAGTATCATCTGAAACAAGCTTGGGATTTGGAAATCAACAGTTTCTTTTCTTAGTGTTTTATTGAAAGTAATACCATAAATTGGGAAGAAAATGCTTATATTTTTTAAGTTCTTGAAGAAGAAAAAGCCCAGACACCATCGGTTACCCCTGATCAAAGCTCTCAGGTATCTAGAAAATGATACTTTTTATATCTTTGTGGAATTCATGAAAGTTCATTTTTCTCAAATCATTATGTCACAAAGTGCTTGTAAATCTATAACTACAATAATACTGAAGCTGGCATTGTACATATTCATTATCCTCTTTAATAAGAAGGTACTGAGCTCAAATATATAATACTAGCAAATATTTATATGGTTCTTATTATATGCCAAGGACTCTTGTAAGTGCTTTACATATATTAACTTATTTAATACTGATAAAAATCCCTTGCGGAATGGGTCCTATTTTTATCTCTATTTTACGGAGGAGGAAAATGAAACTTGCCCAAATAGCTTCTCCTCGGAACAGAAAACGGAAATTGAGAAAAATTAGGGCTCAGAATTTTAGAAAGACCTTCCACATAGTCAAATGAATGATTTATTTTTCTGTGTCTATTTCATCTGAAGAAAATTATGATATATCCTGTAAAAATCACATTTATGAAATATGCTACCTGTTTGCTAAGCAACAAGGAAATATGTAATGTTTCTGCTCCCTTTAAAGCTTTATGTTATTAGAGACCACTGTTCTTCATCTATGACGTGATGTGGGATTTCTAAGAAAGTTCTGCAAAGAACTCCTGAAAACGCCCTCATGGGAAAGGTATCAGAACCAAAATGCCAGGTCCTTTTTGAATGAGAATAAGTTATATACTTTTCTTAAAATTTGACCTCGTCTACTCCATGACTGTATTCTTTGGAAACAAAATTAGGTTCCTCTGGAGTGCTTCACTTTTTTTCTTATTTTTCTCTAGGGTTAGTTCAGTTGTACCTTTGGAAGGATGGGTAAAGAGAAATTAGGTAGAAAGCAAAGATCTTTTTTTTTTTTCCGTTTGTAAAGACCAATTTTGCGTTGTATCTTAGTGTGCCCAGGTCTAGGTTGCAAGCCATTCAATTCACAATAAAAATAATAGCATTTCTACATCATAATTAGCTGTGAATCCTAGTCTGCCTGGAGCACTCAGCAAAGGTGTACATCCCTTTGGCTCGGGAGAGGGGGTGGGGAGAGCCACCTTGTGGCTGGAAGATGACCCAACAGCTTCCAGGATTCTTGCTCCATTCTAAGCAGGAAGGAAAGGAGATGAGGGTGGAAGCCAGAGATAAATCAGAAACATCAATCGCTAAATATTTGTGGAAAGTGGTAAGGGATATAAATAGATTCTATAACTACAATAATACTGAAGCTGGCGTTGTAAATATACATTATCCTCTTTAATATGACATAGAGTAGATTGAGAACTGAGAAATTATTAAGACCCCCACCAAAAAAAAAATTGGAAGAAAGAATGAAAACATTTAAGTTAAAATTATGTTCATTTTGTAATTCAATAAAGAAATCCCAGAGACATATTTTTAAATTTAATGTTGTTTTCTAAAGCACAGAAAAAGCCCCACAGACATCTGTTTGCATACATTGTGTGTCAGGCAACATCAGATTTGAATGGAATTTATCTAAATTTTATATGCATGGCTTGATGTAAATTGAAATAAATTGTACAGCATACTCTGCGTGGACATATTGGTTTTTCCATCGCTGCTTGAACTTTTAACCCCAGGGCCTGAGCCGGTCACACGTTGACCTGTCTGAACTCTGCTGGTAGCTCCAAGTGTGGAAGACTGACCTTGCCTCCATGGCAACCATAAAGTAGGGTCCATGACTCTTCTCTCCTTTTCTCTCTCTTTTCTCCACACTCCAAACAAAACAAAACAAAACAAAACAAATTAGTATATTCTCGCACAGGCAGTCGGTGTAATCTTGGAACAGTTTTGCCAAAATGCATTTTGCCCCAACCCAAGCTCTAAGTGAAGCTTTTTCCAGCTTGCTTGTCAGATGTTAATGAAAGTTTGAAATGAAAGCTTTTCTAAAAGTTAATGGAAAAGACCCCTTCCTGGGACACATTCAACTTGCTTGCCTACTATTATAATAAAATATACCTCACATGCTCATATATTAAGTAATGTTGCTATAGGTATGTTATACATGCAGGTGAAAATTATACTTGTGTGGGAATTCAACATAGCCCTTATAGGTGTATTTTTAAAAAAATACTTAGATAAGGTTTTACCACTGCCCACAGTATCCAAAACAAATCTAGCATTTTCCAGTATCGTGGAGCTAATGTATCTGAAAGGAGTAAACATTAGGGATCTAAAGTTAATTTACCGATTGTAGGTTGCAGTCTCCATTTTAATTAAGGTGCTTTTATACTTTTAATTTGGTTTAATTTACATAGTCAATGTTTAAGTCCATGTACTAACAAATTATCATTTTTACAATCTCAATGGTAGCCCAAAGGTTCATAGTTCATAGTTGAATGAAATATTATTTTTCCCTAACCATTCATTCACTCTTGAGTTGAAAATCTGGCTGGGCATGGTGGCTCATGCCTGTAATCTCAACACTTTGGGAAGCAGAGGTGAGAAAATTGCCAGAGCTCAGGGGTTCAAGACCAGCCTGAGCAACATGGTGAGACCTCGTCTCTTAAAAAAAAAAAAAAAGTTAAAATGCTGTTCACATGATATATTTGTGGCTATTCATTTATTGATGCAAGAAGCATTTATTGAAAGCCTACTATGTAAATAGCTTTACCTAAATACTATGGGTAATACCCCGCCACACACAAAAAGCGTGTGCCTGGTTTTATGGAATTGCAGTTTTGTTGCAAGATAGAATGTATTACTTAGAGAAAAACTAAAGAACAACTAGACATCAATGACAAATGTATAATTGTTTAAAATTGTATACCAACTGACAAGGAAACATGGCATAATGGAGTGGCCAATGAGAGTAGATTTAGTGAAGACCTCTTACAAACAAAGCCTTGAAAAAGGCGGATGTCCAGGACCAGTAGCAGACATTCTAGGCTTAAGAGGTTTCATGAATCAGCAAAACCTGGGATGGTGTTGGTAGTGTTCAAGGATTAATAAGGGAAAAAAGGACCACAAGAAAATGGGCAACTATGTTATCCTGGAAATAACAAATATCGTTGAATGCTCTTGAGTGCTCTGGTCCCTGTTGCTATGTGTTCAGATCCTGCGGTCTATAAGCATGCTTCACTCATTTGTTTCTGAAGTTTTTACAGCATAATTTTTTAAAAACAGATCTGTCAGATTTGAGTTGTAGAGACTTCTATTGTCTTTTTTTTAGAAAGAATGAAGACAATCTTAATTTCTAGAAGTTTGAGGTAGAAACCTGAAAATCTCAGATACTCCACAAGTTGTCTTTGAGCAACCCTAGGTAACAGGATTGATAGGAGTCTGATGAAACAGAAGCTTTCTTTTAGAGTGACCATAAGAATGTTTGAAAATACCAACAAAATATCTCTCTTACATGATATAACCAGGAATTAGACAGATTGGAGACCTCTTTTCTTTGTCTGTATTTAAGACATGATTTTTTTTTTTTTTTTATGGTTAGGCAACACTGAAAATAAAAAAAAGACAACATAACGTAGGCAGGAATCAGGAAATCCTCCCAGTCTGCCTTTAGCAAATTCTGTGACCTTGTCTCTTTATCTCTTTAGGCCAGAAGTTCTTCATGTATAATAATGAAAATATCTAACATTCATTGTACCTTTTCTTTTTCCCAGGCACTCGTGTTCTAAGCAGTTTCATTTAATTCTCACAACAACCCTATCAGATGAATAACATTATTATCCCGAGTTAACAAAACAGGGAACTGAGGCACCGTATCTTTTCCAGAATCATACCCAGGTAGTCTGGCTTTAGACTTTGCATGCTTCATCCACTACACCAGAGGTCAGCAAATGCATTCTACAAAGCAAGTGTCCCAAATCCCCGGGCCATGAACTGGTATCAGTCCATGACCTGTTGAAACTGGGCCACGCATCAGGCGGTGAGCAGCAGGTGGGTGAGCAAAGCTTCATCTGTATTTACAGATGCTCCCCATCTCTTGCATTATTGCTTGAGCTCCGTCTTCTGTCAGATCAGCGGCGGCATTAGATTCTCACAGGAGCATGAACCCTGTTATGAACTGCTCATGCAAGGGCTCTAAGTTGCACACTCCTTATGAGAATCTAACGCCTGATGATCTGAGGTGGAGCTGAGATGGTAATGCTAGCACTGGGGAGCTGCTGCAAATACAGATGAACATTAGCAGTGAGGTTTGGCCTCACGTCACCCCCACCCCATCTGTGGAAAAATTGTCTTCCACAAAACCAGTCCCTGATGCCAAAAAGGCTGGGGACCGCTATTGTAAAGGGCCAGATAGTAACTATTTCAGGCTTTGTGGTCCTTACAGCCTCAAGAGTGACAACTGTGTAACTATGCTACTGTAGTGCAAAAGTAGCCTTAGACAATGTGTGGATGAATGACTGTGGCTGTGTTCCATTAAAACTTTTATTACAGATACTGAAGTTTTAATTCCATGTAATTTAAACATGTCATGAAATATTATTTTCCTCCAACCATTTAAAAACATAAAAGCCAGGCCAGGTGTGATGGCTCACGCCTATAATCCCAGCACTTTGGGAGGATGAGGCAGGAAGATCACTTGTGCCTAGGGGTTCAGGATCAGCCTGGGCAACATAGTGTGACCTCGCCTCTGCAGAAAAAAAGAAAAAGCTAAGCATAGTGGCACGCATCTGCAGTCCTAGCTACTTAGGATGCTGACGTAGGAAGAGCGCCTGACCCCAGGAGGTCAAAGGTGCAATGAGCCATAATTGTACCACTGCACTCCAGCCTAGATAATGGAGTGAGACCCCGAGTCAAAATAAATTAATAAACAAATAAATAAATTTCATCCTAAGCTTATAAAACCTACAAAAGAATGGAGGGGTCAGGTTTTGCTTGAGTCATAGTTTGCCAACCTTCGTGCTACATTATACTGTCTTTCAATGTACAGAATAAGAAGTTGAACTAGATGGTCTCTACAATTAATACTGTTTTTAAAAAATGCGTTTTAGTTCGACAACTTTCTAGCTACGAAGGTAGGGTGATCATTTTGGATTCAATACTCTGTTTGAATTGAAACTAGCCTTGGAAATCAAGACTTGCCCATCTCTTCTCTTGAAAAACACTATATCTAAAATCTCTCGAAAGGATGAAGAATTACGTCTGTTTAATTGATATTTGGAGAAAGCTATTTCATCAGCTCCATGAGCTCCTTTAGCCATTTTGTCTTAATGGCTGTTCTCAGGTTGTAGTCCTAATGTCTATGCTGAGTCCCTCATGATGGAGCGGAAACCCATTTGCTCCACTTTTTAGAAAAGGAGATGAACTTGTTTCTGTCTTTCGCACAGTTCTACACTGCCTTCTCCAACTTCTGCATCACCCTCTGCAGCTAAGGATAAGAACTTCCCATCTTTCTCCCAGACCTTCGTTCTTTACTCATCTAGACAGTTGTCTGTTCTTCCAGCTGTTATAACTTTCAAAGTAATCCTTTCCAAAATTTCCTTCTCTCTTTTATATGATGGAACCAGGAATTGGGACGATTAGAGACCTCTTTTCCTTGTCTGTATTTAAAAGTTTGATTTTCTAAAAACACATATACAAAAATTTCCATAAATGTCATTGTTACCTCAAATAAGTGTCTTGTAAGGGGCCCATCAGTTTAATTTATAACTGCTTTAGCTGTATAATACTTTGGTATTGTGGTAGGTGTAACAAATCCTCTCTTCTTTTAAGAGCAAGTAATATAGCTGATTGTGAATTTACAGCCATTTCGGAAATAAGTTTTGTTTCCTTAGTGTCTGCTGGGGTGATGTGATAAAAACAAAATATGAAATATCTTAGATATCATGATGTTTCTACATATAATCTCCAGTCACAACCTTAGCATTCAAACTCCTGAATATTCTACTGGGCTGGTATACCTTAGGGCTTCTGAAAAAACTGACAGTTTATTTCATAGATAGTAAGAAAATATCTCCTTATCGTCTAACAACCTTTTACTATGTCGTAGGTATGATAACTTCAGAGGACTGTGCTTCATTCTAAGAAATGGCCATTGGAGTCTAATTTTTGAAGGCTTCTCTCCAAGCCTGTGTCTTTTACAGATATTTTTCAGGAAAGTAATGTTAGCACAAACAGGCTTTTTTGACCTAAGATGGTTTTATAGCCACAAAATTGGAGGAACATGAGGGAAGGCAGTCACTTAAAAATCTGTCTCCTTTATATGTGTTCAATAATGGCCTTAGCGTACTCACTCAACAACTTTCCTCATGCAGCTGTAGTGAGACCAAATGAATAAAGTACTCTTTGAAAGTAAAATACTATTTATATTTCCAAGACTATCAAGTATTTGACAAATTACGAGACATTAAAGTAAAAGACTATTCACAGATTATTTGGTTTTTTGTTTTGTTTTTTTGTTGAGTTGGAGTCTCACTCTGTCACCCAGGCTGGAGTGCAGTGACTGCTCCCGGCTGCCGCAGCCTCTACCTGCTGGGCTCCGGTGATCCTTCCGCCTCAGCCTTCCAAGTAGCTGGAACTACAGGTGGACACTACCACGCCCGGCTAATTTTTTTGATTTATTGTAGAGATGAGGTCTCGCCAAGTTGCCCGGCGGGTCTCGAACCCGTGGGCTCAGGCAATCCACTCACCTCAGCCTCCCAAAGCTTGGGATTACGGGCTGAGCCACCGAGCCCAGCTCACAGATTATTTGAAGGATTGAGATAAGATATAATTTAAACAAGAATATCTAGGGAAAGAAAGTGTTAAAAAAAAAAAAAAGTACTAGAACAAGGAGATCCCTTTACCTACAGCAGTATCACAGGACATTCCATCCCTTGGGTTGCCCATCATGTGGTAACTTTTTAGCATAACCAGAAAGCAGATTTGAAGTTGCTTGTGAAGTAATACTCTCTAGTATTTCTTTGCCCAAGTTTGCCTTTAAAGACTTTTATTTTGAGAACAATCTGTTCAGTGACTAGGGTAATCACTATGTTTGTTTGCTTTTTACTTTGTACTTGTTTATGTATTTATTTACTTTAGCATTTATGTGATCTTTAAAAACTTAAATTTTAAGGGTTTTGTTGTTGTTGTTGTTTTTTGAGTTGGAGTCTTCGCCCAGGCTGGAGTGCAGTGGCACGCATTCTTACAACCACCCCAGCATCAACCTGCTGGGCTCCAGTGATCCTTCCGCCTCAGTCTTCCAAGTAGCCAGAACAACAGGTACGCACTACTCCGCCTGGCTAAATTTTGATTTATTGTAGAGATGAGGTCTTGCCAAGTTGCTTGGGCTGGTCTCGAACCTGTGTGCTCAGGCAATCCATTCGCCTCGGCCTCCCAGAGTGCTGGGATTACAGGCTGAGCCAACGAGTCCAATCAATTTTAAGTTTTAAATTTGGGGAATTCTGTTTTTTGGTGGTTTTTTTTTTTTTTTTAGTTTGAGTCTCACTCTGTCACCCAGGCTGGAGTACAGTGGCACACTCACGGCCATCGCAGCATTGACCTTCCAAGTAGCCGGAACAACAGGTGAGTGCTACCATGCCTGGCTAATTTTTTTGATTCATTGTAGAGATGAGGTCTTGCCAAGTTGCCTGGGCTGGTCTCCTACCCGCGTGCTCAGGCAATCCGCTCGCCAACAGCCTCCCAAAGTGCTGAGATTACAGGCGGAGCCTACGAGCCCAGCCAATTTTAAGTTTTAAATTTGGGGAATTCTGTTTTTTGGTGGTTTTTTTTTTTAAGTTTGAGTCTCACTCTGTCACCCAGGCTGGAGTACAGTGGCACACTCACGGCCACTGCAGCATTGACCTTCCAAGTAGCCAGAACAACAGGTGAGTGCTACCATGCCTGGCTAATTTTTTAAATTTATTGTAGAGACGAAGTCTTGCCAAGTTGCCCAGGCTGGTCTCGAACCTCCAGGCTCAGGCAATCCACTCGCCTCAGCCTCCCGAAGTGCTGGAATTACAGTCTGAGCCACCAAGCCTGACCGAAATTCTGTATTTTAAGATAAAGTTTAAAATATAGAACTGCCCCAAACATGACTCACTCCTTTTTTTTAATTCCCTGTAATTTGACCTGTTCAGACCACTACCATCCTTATATTGAAATTATGTTTACAAATTTCTGTCTCGCCCTGTACTCCAGCTCCCTGAAGGCCTGGCACAATGCCTGTCACCAGATATGTGTTCCCAGGGTGTTTGCTGACTTAAATTGTTGAACCAAATAGTAACAAAGAGGATGAATTTTAACTGGGCATTGGAATGCACCACCAAAACATATAGATTCTTTGCATTTTTTGGTGGTTAGGCCCATTCTAAAGAAATGCTGCAAGTACACAACTATAACAAGAAAGTATTGCTGGCTTCCTTGAGCATTTCATGTTGCTTGCAACGAGGTGGGCAGCAATGTAGCAACAGAGAATCTTCTCTGCGGGGTAACCTCAGTATACGTACATGTGAAAGAGGTTGAATGGCACTTAGTCACTCCTCACCACTTCTACAGATTTTCAGTGAAATGGTGGAGGGTGGAGGGTTGAGAGATGGGAGAAGGAGCCTCCACTTCCTGTTAGTAAAATTTCATAGCAATATAAGATACCCAAGGGCAGCACAGTAGAACAAAAGTGTCCCTACATTCCACTGATTATCCTTAAGTGTTTGGATATGTGTTCTTCAACCCTCTGCAGAAAAGAAACTTATCTATTAAAGATGTCATGTCAATACATTAGCGGTGACCTGCTCAATTCCTGGATATAGTTTAGTATATATCATATCTCAGCTACTTGTAGAACTTTCTGGGAAAGTGCTCAAGAAATACGGCTTATCAAATAATACAAGATTTTACAGTGTGACTTATGTTTGGGTCAGTGGGAGACTTACTTGATGAGTTTGGCAAGTCAGTATGTTTTTGATTCTTCATTTTTGAGTTGGTGGTCACTACCATTGATCATTGTAATAGGTATTTCATGTTGGATATTTATTGTTGGTTTCCTGTAATTTTAACAGAAGATCAAAATAATACAGTCTTCACTATACTTTCCAGTAAATGAGAATTTTTAAATACTTTTGTTGTCTACAACTGAGGATGAGCCGTTTCCTAATTCTGTAAACGCATTAGAGAAAGCTTCATGCCCTGATGCCATTTTTAGCAGCTGAGACTTTTGCAAGTTTCCTAACACGGTGAACATGATGGAAAAGATCAGGAGTCATGGGGACCACAGGAAAGTTGAGAAAATCCAGATTCAGTTCACATACTCATGGAGTCTCCACCCCATGCAAGGCACAATGCTAGATGTTTAAGGAATATAAAAATGAGTAATTGGCAATCTCCCTTCATGTTTAGAAGTTATTGGCTATGGAGCTGGTAGGGAGAGATGGTGGGACTAGAGAGGAAATGACATGAAAGTCTTTGCTTATCTTTAGAGGAACAGTTTCTGTAGCCTAGTAAAAGTAGAGCCTAATTTTAGGAACCCCAGAGTGAGTGACTAGTGAGAAACTAGAGACTGTGGTATAAGCTAACTAAAAAGTGTTGATTGGTGAAAGGAAGACAAGGGTTAAGGGGTAGGTGGGAAGAAGAACATTTTTGGTTGTTTTTGTTTTAGAAGAGGACAGATCTGAGCTGATTTTCCAGCAGGTGAGAAAGAACCAATCTAAAAGAAAAGATAATGGATATAATCAAGTCCTGAAAAAGGTAGAAATAGGCAGTTAATACTAGTCAAAGATCAGTCCTGGCTAATAGGCAAGGCTCTCACTCCTTGGAGAACAGAGTTAAAGGATAGAAGGAAGTAAAGATACAGAGATATTTTTACTTGGTGGGGGGAGGAAAGCCATTTGCTGAGAGAAAAGAGCCATGGAGCAGGGTCTGGCCCAGGGTTTAGGGAGAATGGAGAGTAGAAATTTGAGGCAGCCATTAAAGGTTAAGAAAAGATGCATCTGCTGTTAAGCAGTAGTTAATATACAGTAAGAACCATGTCAATCTAGTCAACAAACCTTAAGCATTAAATCGATAATTCATGGAAGAGCAAAATGGTAAAAAGTTCTGATCCATTTCATTTTTAGGTTCAATCCTCATCATCCTCTCTTGCTATGGTAGGAGATACAGCCTCCAGGCCATGGAAGGTCACATACATTCTCATGCTGAGCTGTCCTGAATCTTTGCTTACCTATCCCCATTGACACTAGTACCAAGGCCTGAAGAGGTTTTCACATTCACAGATGCACAATAAAAGTAGGCATTTCTGTCCTCAGAAATACCTGCAGCATGTTTTTCAAGGCAACTTTCCTCTACTGTTTTCAAAATCCCCACAACTCCCTCAAGCTTCTCATTCTCTTGCCCCAGAGCTCTCTAACACACTCATGCTATTCTGCCCTATCTCTCTTAATCCTTGAAGATACGAGGTGGAAGGGTGCTGCTTTGCTCTCTGTCCTCTACCACCTATCTGATCCTCCTTGGTCTCCCCATACTGTATCACAAAAGGCCCAGACACTTGTCTGAGAATGACAGAGTCCTCCTTAGATGATGGCAACTTAAGCACACGGGGGAGATAATAGGCTAGGAATGCTCATAGTTAAGAAATGCTGTCTCATTTCATTGCAGCTTCATGTTTGCCTCTTATTTTATAGACCATTTGAAACCATGATCTGAAAATATAAGTTACGTTTCTGAACCTGCCTTTCATTTACTTCCTGCATTTGAAACTCATGCCCTACACTCCAGCCCCAAACCCAGGCCTGTGCCTTCCACCTGGAGTGCCTTTCCCATCTTTCCCATCCACTCATCCTTCAAACTCCATCTTCTCTATGTGGCTTCCCAGTTGCCCCAAGTTGGATTCAACCCCTGTCCGTCATGCATTTTACTTGACTGATACCTCTATCATAGCTGCTACCATTTGCCTCACTTTACATTACAGTATGCTGGCTTTTCCAAAGAACTGTAGGCTCCCAGAGTACAATAGTTGTGTCTTAATTATTTTTATATACCTCATTTGTTTCAGCACATATTAGACATTCAATAGGTGTTTGTCAAGTTGATCCCCCAAAATGTGGTTGTATGGCCCAGATTTTCAAATTTTACATGTGTGTCTATCATATCCTTAAGAACTTTCAAAGAACTTTGAGATAATAGCAATCTCTTATTCTACTGTGTGTCTGAATGTGCCACAGAGTGACAACCTCCCCCTCCTCCCCCTTCCATGATATCTGGAGCTTTTCCTCCTGTAGACAACAGAAATACTGAGGGTGGAAAACACTATGCCAGATAGATCCAAGATAAATGTCTACTTCTTTCAATAGCATAGCTTATGAGGACAAAGTCAAGTGCTGGACAGTACACTGACACCACAAAGACAAATGAAATAGACAGGAACTTTAGAAAAAGAGAAGGTGGCAGCCAGTAAGGGCATGCTCCATTGTGTATGTATGTTACAACTCAGGGAAGAGAAAATGGCAGGAAAACCAGATCTACATAAGAGTTTTTATCCCTCTGACTACTGAAATATGGTTTAGCTGAAATGGCAACAGTCTGTGATCACCCACATGAAGCGAAAATGCTCATATTTACATGGCGCTTTTCATCCAGAGAATCCCAAGTTGCTTTATAAATTATAAATATGAATATTCCTTATACAACGCCCCTCATGTTTTCCATACACAAAATCCAGCTCCTGGTGGCCAGATTCTCCCCCGGCCAGATTCTTCCCCACCTCTACCAAACCACTGAATATTACACACTTTTTCAGCTCACAATTTTTTGTCTTTACAAAAATCCACTATATTGAAAGATTTACAGTTTACACTGTCTTTTAATATATACTTCATCCCTCCTAACCACTTCCCTTCCCCCACTAGCATGGAAAATAAATTCAATTAGATTTAAGACAAAGAATAATTGCATTGGAAAATAGAAAAAAATTGCTCATCCCAGAGTGATTAAGTTCTTTACCTTATAGAGGGAGTTTAACTCTTTCGTGGAAACAGGATCGCATGGAATTAATGAATACGGGGATTTGCTAAATCAAAGGATAGCATCCTGAAGCAAATTCCTCAGTCTTCAGGGAGCTCTTTGCTCCAAGAGAATAGTGTACCACTTAGCGTAAGACATGTAAGAAATATAAAATAAAGAGTAAAACAATTAAGAGTTTTAAGCCAGGCACGTGACTCATGCCTGTAATCACAGCACTTTGAGAGGTGGAGGTGAGAAGATTGCCTGAGCTCAGGGGCTCGAGACCAGCCTGGGCATCTTGACCAGACCTCATCTCTAAAGTAAGTAAAAAAATTAGCTGGGCGTGGTGGCGTGTACCTGTGGTTCCAGCTACTTGGAAGGCTAAGGCAGAAGTTTCACCTGAGCCCAGCAGGTCAAGGCTGCGGTGGCCATGAACTTGCCATTGCACTCCAGCCTGGGCAACAGAGTGAGACTTTGACTCAAAAAAAAAAAAGTTTAAAAATTTTTATCTTTAACTACTCTTACTTTACATTAAGTATTTCAGAATCTGGAATTTACTCTAAACTCTTGGATTCCTGAAAGTGAATTTAATCATCTATTTCCTAGAATTAAGAATCCAAGTCCTTCCATATATTCAATCAGAATTAGTCCAAGCGGAGCCTGTTATCCATGCTACCAAAACTGCTTTGCCAGCAACTTCTGGCTAGTTGCTTGTTGGTGTTCATTTCTGACTTTTGCATAAAGAGAACAAAATACCCTAATGTGACAGGTTTTTTTTGTTTTTTTGTTTTTTTGTTTTTTCTTTTTGGAGTTGTAGTCTCACTCTGTCGCCCAGACTGGAGTGCAGTGGCCGCTCCCGGCCACCTCAGCCTCGACCTGCTGGGCTCCGGCGATCCTTCTGCCTCAGCCTTCCAAGTAGCTGGAACCACAGTCGCGCGCTACCACGCCCGGCTGATTTTTTGATTTATGGTAGAGATGAGGTCTCACCAAGTTGCCCAGGCGGGTCTCGAACCCGCGGGCTCAGGCAATCCACTCACCTCGGCCTCCCAAAACGTGGGATTACAGGCTGAGCCACCGAGCCCGGCGTGACAGTTTCTTTATAGAAGAAGTCCTGGAACTTTAGAAGTC
>CAUYQG010102117.1:0-10331 GCA_963574415.1 Tarsius wallacei
TCTTCCACTTCCTGCCTGGACCTTGAGCATAAGGTCTAACTTCCCAAAAAGAAGATATACGGGCAGCCAACAGATACATAAAAAAGTGCTCAGCCTCACTCATCACCAGAGAAATGCAAATCAAAACCACATTGAGATACCTCCTAACCCCAGTAAGGATGGCCATCATTAATAAAGCAAACAACAACAGATGCTGGCGAGGATGCAGAGAAAAAGGAATGCTTCTACACTGCCTGTGGGAACGCAAACTAGTGCAACCTCTTTGGCAAACAATGTGGTGACTTCTGAAAGAACTAGAAAATGACCTTCCATATGACCCAGCAATCCCCTATTGGGAATATACCCAGAGGAGCTCAAATCATTCTACAAAAAAGCACACGCATGTTTATTTGCAGCACTATTCACAATAGCAAAAACATGGAACCAACCGTGCTGCCCATCAAACCTGGACTGGATTTTTTTAAATGTGGTGCATATACGCAATGGAATATTGTGCAGCCATAAAGAAGGACGGACATATGGACTTCGCAGCAACTTGGACTGATTTAGAGTCTGTCATACTGAGTGATCTGTCCCAGAAACAGAAAACTGAGTACCACATGTTCTCATGTATAAGCAGACCTTGAACGATTATCATAATACCATAAGCAAGGGATTGGCAGTAGTGGGAAACTTCCAGGGGAGGGAGGACACACCTTATTTATCAACAAGGCTAACTGCATAATGATCATTTGTATACATAACCTTAAGTTGTACGCCCATCCTTAAAACAAAATAAAATTAAATGCTATTTCAATTAAAGTAAAGCAAAACAATTATATATATATATATATGTATGTATATATATGAACATAAAATAAAAATTAGTTGGACAAAGTTTTGTGTCTAGTTTGGGCATCTCTCTTTGATTTCATGGACCCAATGTCACACTGTTAATTACTGAAGGTGTATATTATGATACACCTTAAAATCTGACACACTGGTTTCTCCTACTGTTTTATTTTTTTTTTTTAATTACTTTAACTATTTTAGTGTATCTACAAAAATATTGCCGGGATTTTGATAGGAATTGCATAAACTTACATATCAATTTGGAGAGATGTGATTTTTGTGTTAGGTCTCCCTACCAGTGAACCTGGGTATTCAGATCTTTTTTTTATTTTGCACACCAACACTGTAGTTTTTCTTAGATTTGCTCCAAAATATTTCATTTCTTGAGCAATTGTAAGTAGTATTATATTTTGATTTTGGTATCCATGATTCATTGATAGTATATAGAAATGCAATTGATTTTTCATGTTTTAATTTATCTTGTAATTGGGGAGAACTAATTACATATTCGTTCTGGGAAGTTTTTGTTTGTTTTGTTGTTGTTGAGTATTGTATGTGTGTGTCTGTCTATGTGTGTGTTTCAATATTGTCATTGCTTAATTGTGGTCTAAATGTCAAATAGCTTCATAAAATTAACTGGGAAGAGTTCCTTCCTATTCTGTTCCCTGGCAGAGATGATGGAGAATTGGTATTCATTGTTTTTAAAAGTCTTGATAGAATTCTCCAGTGACACCATCTGGGTCTGGAGATTCATTTTGGGAATGCTTTTGAAGTTGTGAATTCAATTCTCTCTTTTTTTAATTTAAAGTTTAAATTCGAGGGGTACACATGTGTATTCATTACATGGACATATTGTATAGTGGTGGGGACTGGGTCTCAGGTTTCCTAATGGTTGCAAGGTTGTTTAAATTAACTATTTTATATTGGATAAATGGTGGGTAGTTGGTATTTTTTAAAGATGTGATTCAGTTAATCTAAGTTGTCAAATTTGTTTATATATCTTTGTCCTTTATTGTCCTTTTGATCGCTGCAGGGTCTGTAGTGATATCCCATGTTTTGTTCCTGATATTGATAATTTGTTTATTCTTTTTTTTTCCTTTGTCAGTGTTGCTAGTGGTTTATTAATTTTATATGTCTTTGTTTCATTGATTTTTTCTGTTGTTTTCTGTTTGTAATACTGTTGATTTCTGCTCTTTATCATTGTCTTTTTTTTGCTTGATTTTGGTTTTATTTTACTTTTCCCTTTCTGGAGTCTTTAGGTGGGAGTTTATGTTATTGATTTTAAAATTTTCTGCTTTTCTAATTTGTGTATTAAGTGCTATAAATTTCTTTCTCACCGCTGCTTTAGTTGTCTCACATATTTTCATTTTCATTCAATTCAATGTATTTTTTAAAACTTCCCTTCAGATTTTCTGTTTTACTCATGGATTATTTAGACATGTGGTGTTTTGTTTCTAAGTGGTTTCATAATTTCTCTGTTATCAGTATCTAGTTTGAGTCTATTGTGGTAGAATAACTCATTCTGTATGGTACCAATTCTTTTAATATGTTGTGATTTGAGGCCTAAAGTATGTTTTACCTTGTTATACATTCTGTGGACCCTTGAAAAGAATGTCAATGCTGCTGTTGCTGGATGGAATATTCTATAAATGTTGATTAAACCTATTGGTTGATGGTGGTGTTGAGTTCCTTAATATCTCTGCTGCTTTTTTTGTTTGATTGTTTTACCAATTGTCAAGAGAAAGTTATTAGAGTCTCTTATATCTTGTTCGAGGAACTTGTCAAAGACAAATTGTGATTTATCTGTTTTTCCTTGCATTTCTATCATATTTTGCCTTATATATTTTGCAACTTCATTATCTGATGCAAACACATGTAGGATTGCTGTGCCATCTTAGTAGGTTGACCTTTTTATTATTATATAATGCCCTTTTCTGACTCCGGTATTTTTTCTTAGTCTTTAAGCCCACTGTATTTGATTTATTATGTATACTCTTGCTTTCTATTGATTGTATAATGTAGCATTTCTATCTTTTTACTTCACTCTGATTCGAATATGTTTGAAGTGAGGTTTTTGCAGGCAGCGTATAGTTGAATCATGTTTTTAATTTAAATGATGATCCATTAAGGCTTACATCTGCCATTTCACTTGTTTCTATGTATTCTCTGCTTTAGCTTTATTTTCATTTTCCTGCCTTTCTTTGGGATATAAAAAATTTGTTTAGAATGTCATGCTATACTTATAGAGATTGTGAGTGAATATCTTTGTATACTTCTTAATTGGTTGCCCGAGATATTACATTATATATATAATGTAATGCAGATAATTGCATAATATATATGTGTGTGTGTGTGTGTGTGTGTGTATATATATTCAACATATATATAACCTCAAAATATACCAATATTTTCATTTTACCAGTTCAGGTAAAGTATAGAAATCTTATCTCTCTTTGCATCTCTTCATTTTATCCTGTTAAAATATAACTGCCTTAAATATTCCCTCTACATACATGTGGAACCACATCAAATAGTGTGATAATTTTTGCTTCAACTGACAAACATAATTTAGAAAATTCAAGGGAGAAGAAAAACCTATGATGTAACCCATATTTTGGCTTATTCTATTCTTCCTTCCTGATTTATCAAGTTTTATTCTTTTATCATTTCCTATCTGTTTTGAGAACTTGTTTTAGCTATCCCCATTGGATCAGACTCCTGGCAATACATTATCTGAATTTTCTTTTATCTGCTATGTCTTGGTTTCTCCTTCATTCCTGAAGGATATTTTCACTGGGTGTAGAACTTTGGATTGACAGTTCTTTTATTTTGACTCTTGAAAAATGCTATGCAACTTCATTCTGGCCTCCATAATTTCTGATAATAAATCTGCTGTCACTTGAATTGTTATTTTCCCCATAGGTGATTGGTTGTTTTTCTCTAGCTGTTCTGAAGAGTTTTTCTTCGTATTTGATGTCCCAAAATTTGATTATGATGTGTTTTTATATAGATTTCATTTGCTTTATTATATTTGGGATTTTTCTCTGACTCTTGAATCTCTTGTTTTATGTCATGGCACATTTTGGAAGTTTCCAACTATTAGTTTTCTAAGTATTTTCTTAACCAAATGTTCTTTGTCTTCTCTGTCTCAAATTCCAATGACCTAAATAATAAATCCTTTGTCATAGTCTCAAAGGTCTCTTAAGCTATATTCATTTATTTTTCCGTCTATTTTCTCTCTGTGATTCAGATAATAATTCCCGTTTCCATGACCAAGCTACATCCAGGCTATGGCTGGGCTCTATGTCAAGGAGATGCTTCCTTGCTTCTGGGTTCCCCAGAATACTCAAGGAGAGTAGTAGGTAGTAGTGGCAGGTAAGGAAATTGTCCTCCTGGTCATGCACTGGCTGCCCATGAGACTTGCGGAACGATTCCTAGATCTTCCAGTTAGAGTAATATTGAAGAGTGTTTGTTTCAGGGTCACCTGAGTTAAAGGAGATCTGGCCTCACCTTTCATAAGCAGACTAGGTTTAGAGGAGGGATAGAGAGTATGAATGCTGATACAAAACTGGCCAAGTTCAAATCTTGGCCTTTCCAATGATGAACTGCATAACTGTGGGCAGGTTACTTAGCTTTTGAATTTCTGTGTTTCCTCATCTGTAATGATGGAACTTCCCTGGGAGAATTGCTGCAAATCAGAAAGTATACAACCCTCAGAGTAGCTCCTGTTATAAACCCCATGTCACTATTTGCTATGAATATTTTAAAATTTCTTTTATTCTTAGTTATCTATAAAATGATTCGTTAAACCTTATTTTACAAGGTTGTCACAAATGGTATAATTTGTATATAGTACTTAGAGCTGTGCCTACACAGGATACAAATCTGGAAAATACTTTTTTTTTTTTTGAGTTGGAGTCTCACTCTGTTACCCAGACTGGAGTGCAGTGGCACGCTCCCGGTCACTGCAGCCTCGACCTGCTGGGCTCCGGCGATCTTTCCGCCTCAGCCTTCCAAGTGGCTGGAACTACAGGTGCGCTATCACACCCGGCTAATTTTTTTTTTTTTTATTGTAGAGATGAGGTCTCACCAAGTTGCCAAGGCGGGTCTCGAACCCACAGGCTCAGGCAATCCACTCACCTCAGTCTCTCAAAGCACGGGATTACAGGCTGAGCCACCAAGCCCGACTTGGAAAATACTTTTAATATTAGTGTTTTTACTTCTACAATCACTACTACGACCTGTTTTCTCAGTTTCCCCCTACATGGCAATTAATATTTACCTCTTTTACGGTGCGATGAAAGTTTCTAATGAAATAACTCTAGACTTTTTGCTTATTTATTAACTTTTTTCTCTCTTATTTGCCAGTTGATAGTTGTGGTATTATAAGCAGTGAATAGCATAGAACAAGGTTTATAAACCCGCACACTGCTGACATTTGTGACTGAACAATTCTTTGTGTGAGGGCCATCCTGGTCGTTGTAGGACATTTTGCAACCTCTACCCACTGAATGCCAGCAGCAGTCCCTCGTTGTGGCAATCAAAACATGTCTCTAAACATTGAAGGATATCTCCTAAGAGCAACCCCCACCCCACTCGCATTGAGAACCAATGTCATAGATTAAGAGAAGAGCAAAAAAGGATTCCCTTGGAGGTATGTCAATAAACGTGTCATCAAGACGTCCAAAGTAGAACTGCCCTCGAGACTGGATCAGGGTTCAATAGTTATCACACACTCTTATATGCCAGCCTCAGATGCTTAGGAGAACTGGAGTACTTTGGACCACCTTGGTAACCTTGTCTTAAAAAGATTCCTTCAGATGCCTCCGCCACTCCTGAGATAAAGCTTTATCTCTCTGTGTACACCCGATAAGCACCAAGTGGAAGTCAAAATAGAGATTCCTCAATCTGCTGGTCACCGATTTTTAAGGAAGAGTTGGGTATGTCTCTGCACTCTCCTAGTGGTTGTCTATCTTTTCTAGTCCCTTTGACCAAGCAGACTCAGGCTACAGTGCTTTCACTTACCATGCTGAGGACCCTCGCACGCGTGGCTGGTGAAAGCACCCTGCCCTGAAGAAGGACCCAGTTTTGGTCTTCTGATATTTCCAAACTGTTGAAAAGCAGCCTCAGGTGATGGCACAAAATGTCTCTGCTCTCAGAGTGCATCAGCCTGCATTCTTGTCATGGTAGAATTGCCCTCTACTGAGCAACACCCAAAAAAGAGAATTCTGTATTCGTATTCCTGGTAGAAGAGCATCCAGTAAAGCGGCAATCAGCCACCCACAATGGCACTCCCGTTATTTCACTCAAACTTGACCTTCCATAGGAAAAAGCATAAAAAGCCATAGTTAGAGATTGATGAGTTGCACTACAAGAATAATTCCACTTTTACTATCAAGTGGCAAGATGCTTTAAAATAGCATCACTCATGCCGTTGTTGATGTCTGCTGGGAGCCCGCTTCATGAAGCGCCTATGAATAAAAGATGCAAAGGCAGCCACATCTTCCCAGGCTCTGCAGGAACAGGCAACGGGCATGAGGGGTAGGGCAGTGGGAGTTTCATGCAAGAAGCATGAGCACCTCACAGCTCCAGCCATGACCCAGCCACCCACCCAGAGGTGTGTCTGCTGCTGGACAGATCATCAAGGCAGCCCTTGTGGTGGAAACATGGTTGCATCGAGGCCATTCATCCCATGTGAATGACACTGTCCCAAACTCCTCCTGAAAGACTCAGCCACACGCCGTGGAAAACAGCAGGTTAAAGGGATGCTGCTAAGTGCACGGTGACCTAAAGTGCTCAAGAAGATGTTGGTGGAGGGGCATGCCGTGCAGTCACCATATATGTACAAACTTGCCTTGGAAGTTGCAAAGAAGAAAGGTGAGTTTAAAATGAGTGCTGCACTCCATGCAGACTCTGGAACCGAAATTTTCTTCCCTGTTCCTCTGGCCAAAGCTGTGTTATGAACTTAGTGTTAGTATATCCCCAACATCCACCTGCTGAAGCCCTGCCTCCCAATGTGATTGTATTTGGAGATCGGGCCTCTGGGAGGTGGCTAAGGTTAGATGAGCTCATGAGGGTGGGCCACATGATGAGAGTTGTGTTCTTATGGAAAGAGGAAGAGAAACCGGAGTGTTCTCTTTCTCCACCAGGTGAGGGCACACAGTGAAAAGGCGGCATCTGCAAGCCAGGAGAACTCTCACCGGGAGCTGACTTTGCTGACACATGACCTTGAACGTCCAGCCTCTAGAACCGTAAGGAATAAATATCTAATGTTTAAGCCACACGTTCTGTGGCATTTTGTTATAGCAGCTTATGCGGACTAACACAGGCTTCTTCCACCGGGCAAGAATTTCCTCTAAAAGGAACCACTGGTGTATGAATGAAGAAGAGGGCTTACACAAGTTGCAAGCAGATGGCGAGTATCACGAAAGAGGGGTGATCCACCCTCGTGGGCTGAAAGGTTGCAAAAACTGGGGGAAGTCAAGTGCGGAAGAGAAGGACCTCCCACTGCAGGGAGAAATGGGGTGGAGACTGGGCAAAGTCTCCTGCTTCACAAATCGGTGGTCCTGGGAGCACCCAAGAGGGCAATTTCTCTATCCAGGTTGCCTGGGCCCTGGCCGCTCCCCAAACATGCAGGATGTGGGGTTTTGTTTTGGCCTTTGTTGTCTTCACCTGGAAGGTGCTACTTCCACCCACATATCCTCCATCCATGCAGTCCCTCCTCTTTGTCCAAGGTCCAGCACAGAAATCACTTCCTGTGGATCTGGGGTCTTCAGGCAGGACTGGCCACTGTTCTCTCTGTGTTCATGAAGCATTGGCACAGGTGACTGTGAATTGCCACCGTGCTGGTCATTTCTCCCCAAACTGGAAGTTCTTCGATTTCTCCAGAACCCAACCAAGGGCTCAGATAAAGTAGGCATTCCCTCAACAAATGATAGATTAATGGATGCATGAGTTAATGAATGAATAAGTGGACCGATGAATAAATGAACAAAACTACTGTTTGCTATCAGCAATATGTGACTAGTGATGCAATCAGCTTGCTAAGTACTCTCCTATGCTTAATATAACATATATACACATATATATATAAAGCAAACAAAGAATGCAAAATATCTAAACAAAAATCCTTCAATAAGTAGAGCAAAAAATGGCACTGTTCCTCTTTTAACCTGTTAGGCTACATGCAAATCCTTTCTGGCACACAAAGTTGGTTCTGTTTCAACCACGAAGCGGAGTACCCAGACAGAGGCAACTTCAAAAACCGAAAACTACCCCCAGGGCCACTCTAGGTGTTATATGGGAAGGTTCAAAGCATCTGAAGCCCACCCACTCAGCTGTACTGCCAGTACCAAGCAAAATCTACACTCCCTCTGCTGACAAGGAGGGAATCCTATTTCATGCCAAGGACAGACTTCTTCGAGGCATTAATTATCATCAACCCACACACCGTTTTATCATTTCTCTCCAATTGCCTACAAGGGTTTCCTGCAAAGCCTCAGCGCTGCAGGGCAGTTGTTTTGAGGATCGCTAGAAGTTATTTAGAATATTTCATGGGGGCGGTTGGTGGAATGCAAAAGACACAAAGAAAATTGTGTGTACCTGTTTTCCATATTGCTTTTATGGTTACTTCTGTCCACTCACCGATCGACTCCCTGTCAGCAAAATGCAAGTGAGTTTCGACACACCACCCCCTTATTTCTCTTCAATTTGTGATTCTCTGTTTCTTTTTACCCTCTTCTCTTCATCTTTTCACCGGGATAATTCCAGGTCCAATGTCTCCATTTACCTCCATTCATTTTTTTGACATTAAATTTTTAAAAATGTGGTTAAATATGCCAACATAAAATTTTATTTTTATTTATTTTTATATTTTATTTATTTTTTTTTTTTGAGTTGGAGTCTCACTCTGTTGCCCCAACTGGAGTGCAGTGGCATGTTCCCGGCCACCACAGCCTCAACCTGCTGGGCTCCGGCGATCCTTCCGCCTCAGCCTTCCAAGTAGCTGGAACTACAGGTGCACGCTATCACGCCCGGCTAATTTTTGATTTATTGTAGAGACGAGGTCTCGCCAGATTGCCCCAGTGGGTCTCGAACCCGTGGGCTCAGGCAATCTACTCGCCCCGGCCTCCCAAAGTGCTGGGATTATAGGCTGAGCCACAGAGCCCGGCCTAAATATTTTTAAGTGTATGGTGCAGTGGCTCTAAGTACATCCACATGATTATGCAACTGCCACCACCACTCATTTCCAGAACTCTTTTCGTCTTGCAAAGCTGATGTCTACATTCATTCAGCACTAACTCCCTCTCTGCCCTCCCCAAGCCCCTGGCACCCACCACTCTACTTTCCGTCCCTCATAGAAGTAGAATCATACAGTATTTGTCTTTTTGTGACTGGCTTATTTCACATAGCATAATGTCTTCAAGGTTCATTCATGTTGCAGCATGTGTCGGAATTTCTTTCCTTGTAAGGCTAAATAATATTCCATTGTATGCGTATATCACATTTTGTGTATCCATTCATCATCAGTGAACATTTGGATTGCTTCCACCTTTAAACTATTGTAAATGATGCTACTTTGATATGAGTGTAAAAATATCTTTTGAAACTATGCTTTCAATTCTTTTGCTGGGTTATATGACAATGTTATTCTTAATTTTTGGAGAAACTTTCATACTCTTTTCTTCCTTCCTTCCTTTCGAGTTGGAGTCTCACTCTGTCACCCAGGCTGGAGGGCTATGGCACGCTCCCGGCCACCACAGCCTCGACCTGCTGGGCTCAGGCGATCCTTCTGCCACAGCCTTCCAAGTAGCTGGAAACACAGGTGTGCGCTACCATGCCCAGCTAAGTTTTGATTTATTGTAGAGACAAGGTCTCGCCAAGTTGCCCAGATGGGTCTTGAACCAGTGGACTCAGGCAATCCACTTGCCTTGACCTCCCAAAGTTCTGGGATTACAGGCTGAGCCACTGAGCCTGGCCCATACTCTTTACTACAGCAGCTAGCAATCCGACACTTCCACTAACAGCAAACAGGGGTTCCGATTTCTGAAACAGCTCGTCAACATTTATTTTCTGTCTTTGTTTTGTTTATTATAGCCATCCTAGTGGATATCATGTGATATATGATGTGGTAACACGTTATGGTTTTAATTTGCATTTTCCTAATGATTAATGATGCTGAGCACCTTTTCATGTGCTTAGCAGTCACTTGTGTGAGAGAGAACTGAAACATGCACTTTTCTTATAAAAAATTGGGTAAGCCAGGCTCGGTGGCTCAGCTTGTAATCCCGTGCCTCGGGAGGCGGAGGTGAGTGGATTGCTTGAGCCCGTGGGTTCGAGACCCGCCTGGGCAACTCGGCGAGACCTCATCTCCACAATAAATCAAAAATTAGCTGGGCGTGGTAGCACACGCCTGTAGTTCCAGCTACTGGAAGGCTGAGGCGGAAGGATCGCCGGAGCCCAGGGGGTCGAGGCTGCGGGGGCCGGGAGCGGCCACTGCA
>CAUYQG010102131.1:0-17391 GCA_963574415.1 Tarsius wallacei
ACTGCAGTCTGTGAGAAACAGAAACAGTGAGCTTTCACAGTTAACCATGCCTGCTGTAGTTTCAGAGCCCCATGTTTAGATCATCAGAGTTGTTTCTGGTTAAATATGCTAAATATTAGAGGGGAAGGTAATGGCGTCAACAGCTCTCAAACACGTTCTAACGGTCTCGAGGTCCTCGGCCCTCCCTGATTTCTAAGGTTCAGTGAGCCTCTGTGGCCGGCTACCAATACCCAGTTACTTGGAAGGCTGACACAGAAGGATCGTCTGAGTCCAGTAGGTAGAGGCTGCGGTGGTGGTGATCGTGCCACTACACTCTAGCTTGGGTGACAGAGTGAGACTCCAACTCAAAAAAAAAAAAAAAGGCCTGCTGTGGCACAGATAGAAATGCTTGCCAAATGTTCACCTTATTGCGACCATTGGTCCCCTTCTGTTTTTTTTTTTTTTTTTTTTTTTTGAGTTGGAGTCTCACACTGTCGCCCAGACTGGAGTGCAGTGGCCACCCCCGGCCACCGCAGCCTCGACCTGCTGGGCTCCAGCGATCCTTCCACCTCAGCCTTCCAAGTAGCCGGAACTACAGGCGCACGCTACCACACCCGGATAATTTTTGATTTTATTATAGAGATGAGGTCTCGCCAAGCTGCCCAGGTGGGTCTCGAACCCACAGGCTCAGGCAATCCACTCACCTCAGCCTCCCCAAGTGCAGGATTACAGGCTGAGCCACCAAGCCCGGCTCCCTTCTGGTTTTGGAGTTGGGGAGATTATTCCTCATCAGACACTCAAACATGTGACTGCCAGGCAGAGGCCACAAGCACTGCTGGGCTACCACCACCCTTATCTGTGACCTCCTTCTCCCACTCAGTTCCCTCAGAGACAAAGCTTCTGGAAGCCCTGAATCAAGAAATGTTCCCAATACTGTGGGAATCCAGGCAGGCAACCTGGGGCCCAGGCGAAAGTTGCTGCTTAGGGCCTTCCTTGGGGCAGCGTTGGTGTGAGAGCTGATGAGTAAATGCAGACAGTGGCCAACCTCCTCTCCCACTGGAAACCCTGGGGTCCGTGCCCACTCATTCCAGAGAGTTCTGCCAGGCCTTCATGGAACCAGGCAGCAGATGGTTCAGCTCCAGGCCATGGGTCAGGCCCAGCCGCCTTGGGGCAATTGGATCACAGAGAGGCTCCGCTGAAGACCAGGTCCTACCTGCACCCTGCCAGAGGCAGCTTGTGTGGGGCCCTGTTCGCCAGGGGCCCATCATAGCTCTCACACATCAGCCTTCCTGTAGGAATGAAATAATTAGCAACCTCTTGGCCCTATTGATGAGGACACTAAAAACCTTCATTCCCAGATGATAGTGGCCCATACCGATTTCTAGCTCCTGTAGGGATTCATACAAATTGGGCGGGTGACTCTACAGGAGGGGAAGTCTGTGCATTTGGCCATGACTGTGCTGCTGGAAAGACAACTTGATCTAGGACAGGTGTCAGTTCTCCTAGAAGCCCCCCACTCCCATCAAGTGATCGTGGTCTGTGCTCAGGAAAGCTCCTTCTTTCAGGGAAATAGCGGGGACACGTTTGGGTTCTCTGCTCACTCTCTTTGCTTCCCTGGTGCCCCTGGGAACATGGACCCTCAAGATAATTTTCAATACCAGCACCCGGCTCCCAAGGGTCAGGGAGAAAATAGCAGCCCCAAACCCAGGCTTGGGGCTGAATCCACTTGGGCTTTCCAAGGGAGAAATTTGCAAAAGGCCAGGTCTGAGAGATCAGATGACTAAAAAGGAATTCAAGAAGACAGGCCATCAAATTAGAGATTTATGGCCCATGTTGTTATGGACTGAGTTGTGTCCCCACAAAATTCATAAGTTAAAACCCTAAACCTCATCCCATGGTATTTGGAGATGGGGGTCATTGGAAGTTAATTAGGTATGGATGAGGCCATGGGGTTGGGGCCCAAATGATGCAGCGAAAAGGGAACACTTCTACACTGTTGGTGGGAGTGTAAACTAGTACAGCCGCTGTGGAAAACAGTGTGGCAAGTACTAAAAGACCTAAAAATCAACTTCCCATATGTCTCAGCAATCCCCCTACTGGGAATATACCTGGAGGAACTCAAATCACTCTATAAAAAGGATACCTGCACATGCATGTTTATTGCAGCATTGTTCACAATAGCAAAAACATGGAACCAACCATGCTGCCCATCAAAGAGGAGTGGATAAAATCATGTGGTACATATACACGACAGAATATTATGCAGCCATAAAGAAGGACAAAGTTATGAACTTCACAGCAACTTGGATGGACTTAAAGTCTACAATACTGAGTGATCTATCACAGAAACAAAGAAATGAGTATCACATGTTCTTACCAAAGTGGACCTTGAACAATTATTATAATATTATAAGAAAAGGATTGTTAGTAGTGGGAAATCGTGGGGGTGAGATGGCATTGGCAGCAGTGGGTTTCTGTCAGGGGAGAAGGGTACACACCTCATCAACAGGGGTACCTGCATAATGAACATTTGTATACTTAACCCTGAATTGTACCCCACATCTTTAAAATAAAATAAACCTCATCCCATGATATTTGGAGATGGGGGCCATTGGAAGTTAATTAGGTTTAGGTGAGGTCATAGGGGGCCCTAATGATGGGATTAGTGCCTTATAAGAAGAGACACTAGAAAACTGGTTCTCTGTCTCTACTCCCTCCCCCCTCCCCTTTCCCACCATTTGAAGACACAGTGAAAAGTCAAGGCAGAAGGCCCTCACCAGAGCTCACCGTGCTGGCACCCTGATGTCAGGCTTCTAGCCTCCAGAATTGTGAGAAAATAAACTTCTGTTATTTGAGTTACCCAGTCTGTGATATTTTGTGATGACAGCCTGAGCAGTCAAAGACACTGGTGCTCACAAGCAAAAAACAGAGACTCCAAAATTGCAAACAGTGAAGAAGAAAGCAAAAACCTGTAGAACAACACAGAGCAGACAGGTTGAGTGTACAGTGTAGATGGTTCAGGGCAAACCTCACACAACCAAGATTCCAGCCCCGATATCTCTGTGGAAAATTCTAGAAAATTCCTGCTGGCCCAAGCCAGAGTCCTCCAGGAACAAGTCTGAATGAGAAGAACCCCCTCACACTCTTAGGAAACATTCTATTTGCAATGCTGACTATGTAACAACCTATACCAGGGACCATGCCAGGCACTGGGTTACAACTGTTAATAAGACCAACCTCATCTCTGTCCTCAAAGAGGTTCTCATACAGCAGGAATTGTAGACATTACACTAGAAATGACAGATGCACTGAGCATTGCAAAAAACATCTGTTAGCCAGACACAGTGGCTCATGTCTGTAATCCCAGCACTTTGGGAGGCCAAGGTGAGAGAATTGCCTGAGCCCAAGGGTTCGAGACGAGCCTGGGCAACATGGCAAGACCTTGTCTCTACAATAAATCAAAAAATTAGCCAGGAATGGTGGCACACGCCTGTGGTTCCAGGCAATTGGAAGGCTGAGGCAGAAGGATTGTCTGAGCCCAGCAGGGTGGGGCTGCAGTGGCCATGAGCGTGCCACTGCACTCCAGCCTGGCCAACAGAGTGAGACTCCGACTCAAAAATTTAAAAAAAAAAACTCTGTTAGCAAAAATCAAAAATAAATGTTTCATTCTCTTCTCTATCCTGTTGTCTAATGAAGAGAATTTAAAAACAGATGTCAGACTTAGGGTTTTCCAGCCTAGTTTTATGAGAGGCAACAAAAGGTTATTCCCAGAAAGCTTGGGACTCCTTAATGATGGTTATTTATCCTAAACATCCTCAAAGCTGTTCAATAATCCATTTATATTTTATCATCTGTGAGTACCTAAATCCCTCTTGAACTTGAGTTTGACCATTGCTGATTTGTAGCAACTTCCTACAAATTTGTTCATGTTCTCTCAGCTTTATCCTTCTGTGTGGGAGAATTCTTATCACTTGAGTGTATTCTCTCCCGGAAATTTCTCCTTTCCTTCACCTCTTGGGTTCTCTCCTGGACTTTTTCCAACCTGGTTAGGTCATTCTTGAGATGGGTGGTCAGAAATGGTAGAACACCTGGTTTTGTTGCCAGTGCTCTTTGCCAGACTCTGCCCACACATTCCCTCTGGCCAAGAGCAACCCCTTCTCTGCCTGCCCCTGCAGGCCTAGGAAGGCCACGACCCCGGTGCCTGCCCCTGTGGGATGGACTCCTTTAATGAATAGTGTCTTTCTTTTGCTTAGGTTTTGTAGTTAGCAAAGCTCCTTCACAGACATTTTCTCATCTGATACAACAATCTTGCTAGGTAGGCAGGCAAGGTAGATACCAGTTTTCTCATGTAGAAAACAGAAGTTGAAAATCAATTGATTTATCAAATTAACTGCCCAATGGCATAAAACTTCTAGCAGCAGATGCAGGAATTCACCTTTGGTCTCCTGAGTTGCACTTGACCATCCATCCCCATTCTTTAACCCCAAGGCTGCATGCTCCATCTCCTAATATCTACCTTAGATCTCCCTGTTTTGGTGCAAACCTTGCAATCAAAACACAGGAAGCTCCAAAGACAGGAAGCTCCAGGTGAGAACCACTTCCTCCAGTACACCCAAGCCCAGATGATCCATACCTGGGAGGCTTACTTCCCCAGGGGGTGGAGGTGGGTGATCAGACCATTGCTAACCTCCTGCTGCTACTCTGAATAGTGGCATCTCAGTGTAACTCAGAATTTCTGCCTCGCACTAAGCCATGCCTATAACCATTCAACAAATGTTTGGCAAATTGATAGAAACTCTGCTGTCTGCTGATTTTCTGACTCACTGCCTCACACCGCCCTCTGGCTCATACACTCTTTAGGATGTGATTTTAGGCCAAATATCTGGCAAACAATCCCACCTCTTCCAATTTAGAGACTCTGATTTAACCCGTCTCTTACTATGAGACCTGACAAATAAGTTCACGAACTCGTCCTAGAAAAAGTGCTGCATAGACTACAGTCACCCTTGAAGTACTACCCTTGGGAAGCTATGCACTGATGCCAGTGCCTAGTCCACCTGTCCAAGCAATTTTGGAACTCTTTCTCTGGAATGGCCATCAGAGCCATTGTCATATTACCCTTGGTGTCCTGCATGTCATCAAATGTCTTTCTTTCAATATTTCCTTTATATTCAGGTAAAGAAAAACGTCATTGGGGGTCAGAGCAGGTGAGTGGGGAAGGTGTTCCAATACAGTTATCTGTACAACGGGTGGCAAGTTTGCGAACTTAATTGTCACACCTCAACTAGTGACAACAGCTCTGATGGCCATTCCAGAAAAAGCGTTCCAAAATTGCTTTGACGGGTGGACTAAGCGCTGGCATCCATGCATAGCTTCCCAAGGGGAGTACTTCAAAGGTGGCCGTGGTGATAGTCAGCAATGAGGTATGTAGCACTTTTTCTACGATATTCCAAACCTAATTGTTGGACCCCGTATTATCAGCATTGTTGTCTTTTTTTTTTTTTTTTCCTTGAGTCAGAGTCTCACTCTGTTGCCCAGGCTGGAGTGCAGTGGCATGCTCACGGCCACCGCAGCCTCAACCCACTAGGCTCAGGCAATCCCGCCTCAGCCTTCCAAGTAGCTGGAACTACAGGCTGTTCTCAAATCCCTGGTCTCAGGCAATCCTCTCGCCTCGGCCCCCCAGAGTGCTGGAATTACAGGATTGAGCCGCCGCCCCCAGCCTATCAGCATTGTTCTCAAACTTATGTGTCAGTGTGCACCGAACACTGAAGCCCCCCCGTTAACCAAGAGTGTGATCAAGGCTATGATGGGGCTAAGGGGACCCAAAGGTGCTTAATCCAAATGGATTGAGGGTGGAAAACAGGAGATGGGACAGGTAGACTTCCAAGAGGAAAGTGCTTGAGTAAGTTCTGAAAAATGAACAGGTCTAGTCAACAAGGAAGAGCAGGAAGGACACTCTAGGCAGAGAATGTGGCACTGGCAGAGACACAGAATGCTAGAGATTATGGCACTCTGAGGAACTACCTGGAGTTTAGCATGGCTGGAGGGCAGGTTGGGAGGGGCTGGTACCCGGAGATGGGTCTGGAGGAGGGCCTCCGCCAGGTAAGAAAGGGCCTTGCAGGCTGTGATGAGGTGATGAGACTTCACACTGATGGAAATAGACAGCCCCTGAAGAAGGTTAACAGGCTATGATCAGGATTGTGGAAACATTCTGGCGGCATAAAGAGAATGGATCAGAGGGGAGCTAAATCTATGGAGAGGATGCTGCTTTAACTATCAAATGATGCACAGAAGCTTAGCATGTCAGTGCTGAAAGGGATCTTGCAAGGGATCATTTTGTCCAAATGCTCCATCTTCGAGATGAAGTAAGGTGGTGGGAGTGGGGGGAGGGAATTAAGTACCACTCTGTAGCCATTAACGTCCCTACCTAATCTATTTATCAGTCCTCTCGTCCATCAGTCAATTAACCTGCTAGGGCTGCCATAACAAAATACCACAGACTGGGTGGCTGAAACAACCCACAGAAATGTACTTTCTCTTACATCTGAAGGCTAGAGCTCCAAGATCAAGGTATCGGCAGATTTGGTTTCTTTGTGCCTTCTCACCTTGGCTTGCAGATGGCTGCCTTCTCACTGTATCCTTACACAATCATCCTTTTGTCTGTGTGGGTCTGTATCCTAATCTCCTCTTCTTATATGACCCCAGATATTGGATTAGAGTCCATCCTAACAACCTGATTTTAACTTGATTACCTCTTTAAAGGCCCTATCTCCAAATACTTTCACATTCTGAGGTACAGAGGGTTAGGAATTCAACATATTAATTGGGACCCGAGGAACACAGTTTTGTCCACACTATTGATTAATAGAAAAGTGTACTTAACAGATGCACAGGATGGAGGAGCATTACTCTAGGCATTTGGGAGTTAAAGGGTGAATTCCCAAGCAGAAATAGGGAAAAGAAGTAATCCAGGCAGAGGAAAGAAGTGAGCAGCATCCCTCCTGGAATGCCAATCATACGACAAAGTCCCTTGGGTCACTGGACCCACATCATGAGCAGAATCTCACAACCACAGTATTGCCAATTCACTGTGTCCCCGCACAGCCAATCAGCACACAGTTGGCAAGACACTTCTCCATCACATCACCTTTAGTTTATTACTCATACATCACCACAGGGTCAGTGGAAACCAGGAGTGAAGCCTCTTTCAGATCAGAGGAATGTGTTGTCCCATCATCTTAAGCACTGGTCCATGAGAGCATCCCACCACTAAATTAGTACTCCATGACTGTCCTCATGGTGGAATACCATGCAGTCATTGTGCTGTAATAGTCCTGATGATCACAGGTAAATGCTCACAACACAGTGTTAAGTGAAGAGACATAAGACCAAGATGTACAATAACTTTCATGATGTTAACAAGAAAGAAGGGACTGGAAGACATCTCAAGAAGATGCTGATAACTAAATGGTCTATGAGAGTAATATCTCGTTTTCCAAATTCTCTATACGATTATGTGAAAAAAATACATTTAACATTTTAATTCTCTATCCATTCGAGCCACATTTTTGCTCACCCTTTCTTTCCTCATATAGTCTATCACTGGCTAGATTAACTCCAGTGAAGTTCACTATCACAACAAAACACGTCCTCTATTCCATAATTATCAGTTCCAAACATATTAGTTGTTGACTTTAAAAATAACGTCCATGGTAAGTTTTATATTCACCTATTCACAAATAAACCTATTTCAGAATATTCAAAAATAGAAACAGGCACATAGAAAAAAAGAAAAAGACCTACCTTGCTTTTTTACTTATCAATATGTTATAGATATTTCCCCGTGTCTTTATTATTGTTACACATCATTTTTACGACTGCCTATTGTATCACTGTATAGATATATGCTAATTTACATAACCAAGTCCCTTTTGATGGAGATGGAGATGAAATTTTTTTTCCTTTCAGTCAGAAATTAGACTGTAATGATTTCTCAAAGCATACATTCATTACTATCTCCATAGGCTAAATTTCTAGCAGTGAAAATGCTGAGTAAAACACATTGAAGACTTAGCATATACATTGCCTAATTACCTTCCAGAAGTGTTATCTACTGATTTATTCACTCTATGTGAATAAATGTGCCTATTTCTCTCTCCAGTATTGAATATCATAATTTTAAAAAATCTTTTCCAATTTGAATGAAGGAAACAACATCCTATTACTTTATGTCAGAGGCTTTTTAAATGTCTAGACAAATTTTGTTATTTGGTTTGCATATGTACATTCACATATTTATTCCCTCAAAAAACCCATTTCTCTAACATTCCACACCTGTTTATTTAGTGTCTGTCACATACATAACCCTGTACTAAATACTTTTTTTAAATGTATTTATTTTATGCTTATTGACCCTGTATTTTATCTTTGATTTCCCCAAAGTGCCAAGAATTACAGTGAAAATAACTTACAGCCCACAATTCTCACTATCACTTCTGGAACTTCCTGTCAGATGTGAATTATGTTACTAATCCTCTAGTTATCTGGTAACATTTTATAACTATAGGGTTCATATTTTAGCAAGGAGTTTCACAATTTTACCTCTAAAAACAGCTGGTTGAGTGCCAGATGCCCAAATGATTTATTCACATCTAAATGGTCACTTTGTTCTAGAACATTTTTTGTGTGTATCACCATTTGCCATACTCCATCTGGACTGACTGCTACCAAGGGTAATTTAAGTGTCCAGCATCTTGTCTGAGGCACCCTTGCTAGAGTGTGTCTGAGGGACTAGACGATAATCATGTATGGAAAAAATTCCATGGAAAGAAGGGAGAGTCAAGTTTAAGATTTTTTAAATAGTAACAATAATCTAGTACTGTCTTTATTGACTAGTCAAGAGTCAGCAGGTTTACTTCAGTAATAGGAAAAAGTCTTCAGTGTCTGGAGCATTTATTCATCAGGGTCCACTCAGGAAACTGGAGCCCATGCCAGGTGGTTCAATAAAGGTAAGTTTATACAAGGAATCAGTTAGAGATGGATTGGAAAAGTTGAGAAATCAAAAAAGGGCAATGAAAACCCAGAGATTCATAACAGTAGGAAGTTAAAAAACCATATTACCAAAACCCAGAAGCTAGGACAGCAGAGCAAAAGATGGAAACCAAGACACCCCCTGAAGCAGAGATATGGAGGAAGAAATACTCTGACTTCTCCTTTTCTATTTTTCTCCTCTTTCCCTAAGGCTGGCTCTCCACGGATGAACAATAGACAAAAGTCAGTTGGCAAAGAAACTTGGGAAATCTAGTCTACAAGGGCAGCCTTCCTGGGATTTAGAGCCAAACAGAGGAAGTAAGTATAGGATCACAGATAAAACAAACAAATGATGGCATAATATGCCAGCGAAGAACTAGAATTTTGCCATAAAGAGTGCACTCCTTCTGTGCTCATGGTAGAAATCCCAGTGCCTTGGTCTCTCCGGATTTTCAAATTTCTTGTCTTTAACCTCTAGTCTTCCCCACGCCCGCCCCAGACCCACTTGTACTTCCCACTCTTAATCTGTTCGTACTTTGACCAATGGTACTCACATTTCATCATCTTTGTCCATGGAGGTTGATCTGGACTCTCACCAGCTTTGAACTCTGTGCATCTCTTCAAAGGCTCTGGACTTTGTGCCCTTATCCAGACTTCTGACCTTTGCCCAACCCCTGGATCTGTCTGCCCCTCCCAGTGCCAACTGTTCTTTCCTCAGAAAAATCAATGGAACCAGAAATAGAAGTCTAAGTACTTCAATAACTAAGTACATAAAGCTATAATGGTAACTAATGTCATGACTAAAACTCGTGTATATCACATGTATATGATTAATATAAGTGCATATATATCATTATATATCGGGAGGAGTGGGGAGAGGAGATAGAATGACATGAGCAAAATTCTCATCTGATGCAAGAGGTTAACAGATAACATATAAAACTGATCGATCAAGGTACAGTTATATAAGCATATTAATTAATCTGGAAGTAATCAACAAGACTAAAAACAGAAACAATTAAAGATGATAGTTGCCTCTGAGCAGTGTGCTGCAGGAGGAAAGGGTAGAATAAGGGTCTACTGCTTTTGATTATAAGTCCTCTGTATTTTTTTTTAACCGTCATAGATTCTGTGCCCAAAATTTGCACCCACTGTTCACTCTACCTTTGCTCGGATATCCATACAATTTATTCCCTCATTTCTTTTGGATCTTTCCCCAAATAGTACTTCAGTGGGATCTTTTCTGGGTACCTCTACTTTGCTTTATTTCCCTCCATACCACTTATTACCTTTTAGCATCTATGTAACTTTCTTATTCATCCTACTTCTTTTCTGTCTGGCCCAATTACACTGTAATCTCCACAAAGGTGGGGACTTTGGTTTTTTCACTAGTAAAGCCCCAGTATCTAGAATAATGACTGGTAATAATGACTGACTGTATGAACAAACCATGTGTGGGTATTACTAGGTGAAAAAGGTTTTGATGATCAATAACATGTTTTAGAAAAAGTCGCTTATTTTTGCTTTTTTGTTTCTGTTTGGTTATATTTCACATTGAGGTAGTTCTTGAAGGATTTACAGCCTAAAGTTTTCTAAGTGGAATGTTTTTTCATCTCTTTGTCCTTCACCGATTCCTTTGAGTTCATCCTAATGGAGCGTCAGGCTGATCAAGCACAAGGAACAAATGGCATTGAGCAAAAGAAAGGAGGTCCCTGGTAGCACATTTCCTTATCTGTAAGGATTCAGATTCCCCAGAGTGCCACCCAAGAAAGGAACCCTTACAATTGGGTCAAGCTCCATTGAGGAATCACGTGATCAAAAGAGCATGAATGTTGGATTTTATTGCTTTGTTTCCTTAAAATAAACATTTTGGCCAGGCGCGGTGGCTCAAACCTATAATCTCAGCACTTTGGGAGGCTGAGGTGAGAGGATTCCCTGAGCTCAGGGGTTTGAGACCAGCCTGGGTAACTTGGTAAAACCTCATCTCTACAATAAATCAAAAACTTAGCCCGGCTTGGTAGTGCGCACCTGTAGTTCCAGCTACTTGGAAAGCTGAGGTGGAAGGATCACCTGAGCCCAGCAGGTCAAGGCTGCTGTGGCTGTGAGTGTGCCACTGCACTCCAGCCTGGGTGACAAAGTGAGACTCCAATTCAAAAAATAAATAAATAAAATAAACATTTTAATTATTTAAGTCTAAAAAAACTAAAGAACTAAAGGTTAGACAGCCTTGTTAACTTATAGGTCTTTTAGACAAGGAAGACTAAAAACTATACATTTCAAAGATCTTAAATTCATTATAGTCAACATGCTCTTATCCAATTTCTTTTGAAAAGACAAGGAATTCCTTATAAAGGGATCCACAGGTACTGGCAGCCTCAAGAACAGCACCTGTCTTCGGTCCCTTCAGAGAACTTCACTGGTGAGTTCTCTCACTAATATGATTAAATCACGGTCACAGTCAAGATAAGATCAGAGTGCAGTGTAAGACAGTCTGTGTTCAAGACTGCAATGGTTAATTTTATATATCAGCTTGACTGGCCAAGGAGTGCCACCTTTTATGTATTTTATCATTTTAAGCATATTTTTATAGTATCTTTCAGCTTGTTGGTCTGAAATACGTGGGTCACTAACTCTCCTATTTGGTCTGTTGATTCTCCCTCAGGGAGTATTTCTTCCTTATGGGTTTGTTTTTTTACTGTGAGCATATTTTCAGCAGGGATTTAGGGGGAGCAGGGGTGCCTATGAGAATGACATGTATCCTGTGTTACAAAAGAGTTGCTAAATAGAAGTTTGATATTTGCATCTTATAAGTTGTACTGAATTGTTACCTACTTTTATGTTATATCTTGGCTTGAAAATTCTGGGACTACTTGAGTAAATATAAATTTGAATTCCAATCATACAAGACATAAGCTGAGTCTCTGATTTCTCAAGGATAGAGAGATGTTTTAGATGACTTCCCTGGGTATGCAGACAAACAAACTTCTTCTAGCTCCATTTCACTAAGAGTACAGCCCTTTAAGGGTTCTAGCTCTCAGATCTAGTTTTTTGTGTTACGAGAGTCCAAGGCCCTCAAATGAGCATAGGTGTTAAATTCCTAACCACTAGCGCCATGGGCCTATTTCCAGACCGCTATCTTCCTGAGCCATTGTGGCATCTGTTCATGAAGTTATGCATCTGGCTTCACGTTCCCTCATTGTTTGGGGCACCAAGGAATTTCTCTGTCTTCGTTTTTAGTTTGGTTATCGCATTTAAATTTTCTTGTTGCAATATTTGGTCTAGTACTTACATGTTTGGGGGATGAAGATTTTATGGGGTATCTCAGTAAGCCATATCACTAGAACCCAGAAAAAAATTATTTTTACAAATTTTCTTATCAAATAGAGAACATATATTATCTTGGAAAAATGATTGTTTGTATTTTTTTCATTTCCCAAAGCATTTTGGTTCATTCCCTCAGTGAAATTCCTTTGTGAAAAGTAACAGACATCCCAAATTGAGTACATATTATATATACAATTTTATAAACTACCTTTTTGTATATGGCTCTTATCCTGAAATATTAGATCACAACCATTTCCACATCATTAAAAATACATCAAAAAACTAATATTTAGAACCTGCCTTTTAAGTCACTGCGATATCACAATTTATTTATGAGCATATTTTTCTAATGTTTCACATAAATAATACCACGATGATTACCATCATATTTAAATACCTGCCCAATAGAAATGTCTTTAGTGGGGGTTGCATTAACTCATTGCAGCCATTGGATGTGCTACGTGGGAAATAATTGTTTAAATTGTATCACTGCCGAGAACCTAACCAGCTAATATGCTAGCAGGAGGACAATGATTAGCAACTACCCTCTAGTAAACCACAATGTCATAAGATTATTGTTTGTTTTACTAAAAGTTGTCCCTTGATTACAGATCATCAGGAGTCCTATTCAGGTTTCGTAAGTGTGTTTAAATTTCACAAGCTTTGCATATCTCCGCAGAAAGCCAAATTCAGCTGTACTTTCATAGACTCTCCCGGTCTTACTTATCAAAGAATGCCCTTCACTCCCCTCTCCATATTTCCTAATGGCATCAGTCCTTAAAGACCCAAATCAAACGTCGTTTCTTTCAGGAGCTCACCTTACCAAAAGAATAAGTGCCAAACCTCATCTCTCTTCTGTTCCCCCAGAACTTACTGTACTCTCACAGCAGTGAATAGAAACATTTCCCACCCTCTCTTACAGTGGTTGTACCCACATCTGATCTCCTATACTCAACTATATATGCTTTGAAGACAGAATCTTTGTCTGATCCAGCTTCACATCCTCCGAAACACCAAGAACTCTAAGTCTTGTCTTCAGCATAGAAAAGACCTGATAGCCAGGCACAGTGGCTCACGCCTGTAATCCCAGCACTTTGGGAGGTGGAGGCAAGAGATTTGCCTGAGCCCGCAGCAAGACCAGCCTGGGCAACATGGCAAGACCTCGTCTCTACAATAAGTCAAAAAATTAGCTGGGCGTGGTGGCACACGCCTGTAGTTCCAGCTACTTGGAAGATTGAGATGGAAGGATCGCCTGAGCCCAATAGCTCAAGGCTGTGGTAACCATGAGTGCCTGCCACTGCACTCCAGCCTGGGTGACAGAGTGAGACTCCAAATTTAAAAAAAAGGAAAAGACCTAATAAATAGTTCTCGTTGACTTTAATGCACAAATGGTAACAATCCTAACTATACACAATTAATTTCATTAACAATTAAGTGACAATATATATTTCTACTATTAAAGAATTTAAAAATTAGTTTGTACTCAATTTTTCATTTAATTAGTTTGTGTAATATAGAGTATATGTTGCATTATATACAATAATTTTCATAAACAATCATTATTTTAATTAATTTTACTCAATTTTCTGAGAATGTTTGTCTCTTGGAATATAAATACTGCCTTGATAAAAACCACCAAGTATTAGAGTTAAGAGACCAAAATCCATATAATTCAAGCAGAAATAAAATAAAATTCAGAAATTCAGTTTATCTGATTTTTGCAACTAACATTGTTACTAATGTTATTGACATAATGGCTGAGAATAAGCCTAATTACAGTGCCAAATAGTAAAGTTAAGTAGTTTTCTTTCCTTTTTTAAAATTGACTTTTTTTTGGAGGAGAGTGAGTTGTTTATTTGTTTGTTTGTTTGTTTTTTGAGTTGGAGTCTCACTCCGTCGCCCAGGCTGGAGTGCAGTGGCACACTCACAGCCACCCCAGCATCGACCTGCTGGGCTTTGGCGATCCTTCCGCCTCAGTCTTCCAGCGTCTTACAGGCGCGTGTTACCATGTTTTGTTTTTGATTTGTATTGTAGAGATGAGGTCTCCCCAATTTGCCTAGGTTGTTCTGGGGGGTGGTTTGTAGTCATTGTAATAACTTCTAACTATTTAAGGAATAAATCTTGACCACCAAATTACTACTTTGTATTTCCTCCCCTGTTAACAACTGTATCATTTAAATCAGGGGTTGGTAAACTTTTTCTGTAAAGGGTCAGATAGTAAGTGTCCCCTGTTAATAATGAATTTATAATGGATTGATGGGTGGATATGTGATAAAGCAAATACAGCAATAACTGTAACAACTGTATCATTTAAATCAGGGGTTGGCAAGCTTTTTCTGTAAAGGGTCAGAGAGTAAGTACTTTAAACTTTGCAATCTCTGTGGAAACTAGTCAGCCCTGCTGTTGTAGTGCAAAAGCAACCAGAGAAAATACAAGAACTAATGAGAATGGCTGTGTTCCAATAAAACTTTATTTTTAAAAAACAGACAAGCAACTAAATTTGGTCCATAGGTTGTAGTCTGTCAGCTGCTGATCTAAACGGAGGATGCACAATTCTTTCAACTTTTTTGTATGCATTAAAACTTTTATAATAAACTGTTGAAAAGCACATGTCTGTGAGTTTTCCAAAGACTTTAATTAGTACACAAACGTTTAAATATTAAAAGCTTATAAATTGTCTTCAAGCTTTTGTTTTTGTATATGCCTTTGCTATAGCCTTCAGATGGTAAAAGCTAAACATCAAATCTTCTGAAGTCTTTAGGCTTGGGCATTAAAATCAACACAACCAGGAATGGTTGATTCAAAAGGGGCTAATTCTTGGCAATTGTAAGAAGAAAATGTTCCTGCCTACTTTTCTCCACCAGAGCTGCATGGTGACTTTCCACTTAATTGTGACCTTTCCATTCCTGTCAGGAAAAGGGAGGTGGATGGTTTTGTGGCACTATTATTTTATATAGAGCGTACAAACCTTTTTTCAAGCTTTTTTTAAAAGCATTTCACTATTTAAAGCTGACATTATCTAAAGTTGACAGCCATGACTTTTCAAATTATGTTATTTCCTTTTAAATATTTCTATCTACGTGGTGCTTAATATAATTTGACATATTTTCTCTTTCCTCACAATATGGATTTTTAAACTACTTTGGAAGTTGTGACACTGATTACTTTAAAACATTAAAAAGAATCTAAATTTGTACATGTTTATAATATCAGCTCTGCGGACAGAGTAAGAAGACAACTAGACCATAATGACCTATGTAACCTTCTTGAATAGAAGCAGGAAAACATTTTGTTTTTCACTGGCTTAATTCATAATCTGAACCAGACATTAGGTGAAATTTATGGTGTTTTTGTCCCTGATAGAATTTTTGTTCAGTCCTATAAAATTGCTCTGGCCTTGGGGCCAAACCATTTTTCATAAAAAAACAAAAAAATGAGGCCGGATGCAGTGGCTCACACCTGTAATCCCAGCACTTTGGGAGGTCGAGGCAGAAGGATTGCTTGAGCCCAGGAGTTTGAGATCAGCCTGGGCAACATGGTGAGACCTTGTCTCTACAAAAAAAAAAAAAAAATCAAAAAAATTAGCTGGGCTTGGTGGCATGTGCCTGTAGTTCCAGTTACTTGGGAGGCTGAGGTGGAAAGATGGACTGAGCTCAGAAGGTCAAGGCTACGGTGAGACGTGATCATGCCACTGCTCTCCAGCATGGGAGACAGAGTGAGACACTGATTCGAAGGAAAGAAAAAAAGAAAGAAAGAAAGAAAGAAAGAAAGAAAGAAAGAAAGAAAGAAAGAAAATACCATTTTTTAGAAAGGTATACTACCAAGAAGGAGTAACCAGCACTAACACTGCATTATCAGTTTATATCTGATCTTTCTGTGGCAGATATGTAAACAGACACAATATGTTACAAAGACTAGATGGTTTTTCACTTGTCAATTTAGCAATTATTTTTAACACTGGTAATCCCTTGATTGAGTCAAGAGTGTGGAGAAACAGACTTTCTCAATACCACTGATGGGAGTATAAACTGGCATAACTATCGGGAGGGCGATTTGGCAATATGGTTTCAAAAGTCTTTGAACATGCATAACCAGCAATTCTACTTTCAGAATTTTTTCTTAAAAAGATGATAGTACTATTTTCAAAGACAGCTGAATGAGGATGTTAATCATAATATAATGTAATGGTTAACATTTATTGAAAATTACATTTAGTCCCCACAACTATGATTACTCCTGGTTTGCAGTTAACGTGCTCAAGGTCACGCAGCTGATGGAAGAACTGGGATCTGAATAACACGCACCACACATCTAAGCAGAACCAAGATCCTAGCACCCTTGTAAGCTATATCAAAGGACTTGGCCTTTGTTCAAGGCAAGCAACGGGGAACCATAGAAAGATTTTTTTTTTTTTTTTTTTAGTTTGAGTCTAACACTGTAGCCCAGACTGGAGTTCAGCGGCCGCACCCACCCACTGCAGCCTCGCTGGGGAAAGCCCCTTGAACAGAAAGCCCATAACAAGACAAAACGTTCCTGATACACTCTGGGATATATTAATACCCTCCCCCAAAACGTCAAAGTACTTTGACAACTATTTGGGGTTTGTGCCTCCTCCGTCTGTTGAGGAAGACACAGTTGGGGCAAAAACCACAAAGAGGGAAGGGAGAGGTCACACAGTTCGTCAGGGCACAGGTTCCTCTAACTCCAGGAACAACTCCTTCCACCATCTTCCTTGTGGTCACCCTCAGGCATGCAGCCCAGCCCTGCTGTAACATCAGAGCCCCTCAGACCACCTGTGGGCACACCCGCTCTCAAGTCGCTCTCCATCCACCCTGCCTTCCTCTGTACGGGTGCTGCTGTTCGTCCCACCCCAGGTCCAAGTCTTCAAACCCCAGGAATCCCACCTGGGGCCCAGGCATCAGGCAAGACGCTCCCCGCCACGGCAGGACTTCCTGGGGATATTCATACCACCCCAACCTCTCCAAAGTCCTCTCCCAACTCGCCACTGACCCCTGAAGGAGACAAAGACAACTTCCCTCGGCCTCCCCTGCCACCCAG